>JACCGJ010021569.1:0-12974 GCA_013407085.1 Atriophallophorus winterbourni | reverse complement strand
TTTCCAAATTGTCATGCTCCCTGTCCTCACTATCACCCTTGGTCTGACGAAGCTTCTGTGTCAGAAGTGAAACGTTACCCCAAAACTTCTATCAAATTTATTTGCAATAAAGAAACCACGTTCGTTACATGGAGAAGTTTGAGGGGTGCGTGGAAATCTGGCCTGGCGAAATACACTGTTTAGCACAAAACAAAATGTTCAACAATGGGGAAACTAAGATGTATATGAGGAGCTCCTCAACATGGACGGTTTAAGACACGTCAATAACATGAACGAAACACCTTAGAAGGCAATTTGAAAAGAAATTGGTCGATTACCGATCATGACCATCTGACCGATACATCACAGGTTGCTAAGTATTAAAAAAGTTTGATACAAGGATATACTAATTGTGATTCACTGGCCATAAAACACGACCAAAACTCACAGATCCACAGAAGACATCAACCGACTAAACACCAATTCCGTGGCAACGATAAGATTCCTCTTGTTCACCTCAAGGCAATCGTCCGGTTGCAAGCGACTAGGGTCCACCTCGTACGAGGGTTTGTTCACTTGGCGCGAGTTTTCGCTTGTGGGTTGAGACAAACTGGGATCCGTGGTCAAGCTTATCTCGCTGCCCCCACTGGCATCCCTGCGAATCAGTTCCATCAGAGCGGGGCCGATCGCGGCTTGCAAAAAGTCATGGCCGTATTGTTTGAAACAAAAGTTCATTATTTTGCTGCTGATTGTGTTGCCACGGAGCAGGGTTTGTGTATTGTCTGAGGCTTCGAGCTGGGAACGGATAAAGAAGCGTGGGTAGACTGAATGCCCGTGAATATAAGTAACCGAGTTTGTGTAGGTTGTTTTTTTTGCGTGTGCAAAACGGTACGACAGCGGATATGACGTTGAACTGTCAAACATAAGACCCAGGTTCGAAGCGAGCGGTGGTTGCGAATGTCTAGAAATTCGTTTAATCCAGATCTACATCCTATCTAAGAGTAAAATGGATGATGACAAAGGTTGAACAAATCACCACAGCAGCCTGACACGCTGTTCAGTGTGTGAAATCTTAAACAAATAGGATATAAGCATTGGTTCTAGAGAGAGAGAAATGCGAAAAGTAAGCTTCTCATGAAAAT
This sequence comes from Atriophallophorus winterbourni, assembly GCA_013407085.1. NCBI lineage: Eukaryota > Metazoa > Platyhelminthes > Trematoda > Plagiorchiida > Microphallidae > Atriophallophorus > Atriophallophorus winterbourni. The sequence goes on along the minus strand of JACCGJ010021569.1, from coordinate 11,853 downwards.
TTAAACTTGGACCAGGGTTGTCTGCATGAACCACGGAAAACCAGCAAGATAATCGGATCATGATGATCATAATCAAGGATAGCAATACACCGGTAGCGCTTCATTGCCACGGAACCTTAAATAATTTAATCCTGAATAGATGACGAAGGGCTAGTCATAAACAGATGCAGAATCAATGCAAAGATAAGGTGAGATGGGTTTCTCCCGGTTCAATCAGGTATACTTACCTAATCTCGCGTTATTGAAGCGATTTCAGCGCGAAGCGGAGCCCTATACTGTACCGACGTTTTTCAAGTGATCTAAATGTTCGGTACGAGACGGTCCAATAGCAAGAATGCAACACCATAGTGGCTTGACATCAATTTAAGCCTTCAGTCGTTTGTATGATTGGATGCAAGAATAAAACACAATGGGGGTTAAATATGAGGGTTTTCCTTCTCTCAGGTGGATAGCTTCTTAGATTTACGATTATCGCTTTTCAAAAATCATTGCATTTAACGTGTCAAGCAGCCACGAAGAGTATCTGCTCTTCATCAGCTTGCAGATATTATTAAATATATATATTATATATATATATAGTGAGCAGATAAAACTAAAACGACTTACAAGAAATGCAAAATGTTTTACTTACCTCCTTGCAGAAAACGTTGTAGAAAAGATGGTGAAGCATGCCTTTGGTGTCGAACAGTGTTACAAGTACCTTGACCAATTCATCCTGTATAAAGGGAACACAGTACACGTAAGAATAAAAGAACTTGTGTTGTTATTTGAGTACTATTGAGTCTACACCTGCAATGGGAAGCCATTACAATTTGTATTCAAACGGTCAAGCACAAGGACTATTAGAATAGAAACGGATATAATTATAGGAGAAAGGTGAGTAGTATAGATCATGTGAACATCAACCGATCACCAAAGATGGAGTTGCAAAACGAAGAACACAATCGCGCACCTAATGCCTTCTTGGCCAAAATTGCGTTCCCCGTTATATTTATTGTACTTCTCCTCGTGCTCATGGACTGCATTGCATCGATAACAAGTACCGAGTGCTCAACTGCCATACAACCACTACACGATAAAATTCCTTAGGAAATGGGGAGAGGTGGGGTATAAAATGCTACGGAATATGTAGAAGATTAGATACAGACACTGGGATCATCTGCCTACAGCTCGAAGCAAACATAAATGAGTAGAGCTGATGATTCCACACTGAAACGATTAGAAATGGTTTCCTTGTAACGAGAAACTGTGGGATGGCATGGTTTTCTTATGTGAAACACATCAAGCAATTTGTGTCACATTCGTTGGATTATTGTCTTAAGAATATATTCTCACAATTTGTGATTGAGTGGCGCTAAAATCCAATCAAGCGTGGGATGTTAAAGTTCACAGAACAAGCGTGAAACCTGGGATATCTGATCAACATCATTTGCAAACCTGAGCGAATGATGCATACACACAAAAACCTGGAAGTGTTACTCGTTTATGTCGGTAGCAATCCGGAGCCCCATCCACTGAGACAGAGTGTTCGGTTGAAAATTGCATTACAATCGATGGGGTGGATGAAAGGAAAGAAGACGTAAAGCGACCATTCCTAATTATGCTGTACCTTTTTAAAAGTTAAACGTGAGCACATGATAAACGAAACTTCAAATCAACCACCAACCATATGCGATGCGTGAACCACTTGTGTGAGTGCAGTCGCGATCGGGATTTCTCCGTTGTCGCTGACCATTGTGATCAAACCGGTCAATCGCTCATAGCGTTCAGCCAACGCGGTTTCGGCCAACGTCTCAAACTCGGTGCCCTGCTGCAAGATCTTGGTGAGGACTTCCATGAAAGCTGCTCGGCTTTGTGGATCACGGTGATAGCCGAGACCTACGCAGCAATCAATGAAAGCGGCAAGTATCAATTTAGGATGATAGTAAATCAAAGATTGGGAGTGTATTATTAAGAGACTGAGGTGGATAGAGCCGGTAATCATTCAGCGGAGTAGGCTGTGTGATACACTTACACATAGTTAAAGCTTTGGTCACTTTTATCCGCTGTGTCAAGGCACAAGCACAAGACTAATCTTGCTGCCTTCACTGGATGAGGACAAACAGACGAGAAACATGAGCGGAGTGTAAAAAGCAGAGCTCATTGCTCTTTTATTATCATTCAAAACAGCAAACCGATGATCAACCAAACGGCCAAGGTTCAAATCACATCCGGTCATACGTCTTGGGAAATGTGAACAATCCAGATGCCCCGCCATATCCAGGTGTAAAAAGAGTACCGACTGTAGTCTTGAAATGATAGTTTGTAATGAATCGGTTGGAGCAGATTTTCGGTAACTTGTAGATCTGGCGTGGTCATCGGTTCTGTTACGTTCTTGATATGGAGCTAATAATGCACCCGGATATGCTTCCCACAATATTGCCCAACCGACTATTGAGAGAGAAGACCAAGGCTTCAGAGAAGTTCGTATGGCAGCTCACTTCCAATAATAACAAACATGGTTTACTCATCCATATATATAGGCTGAGAATGTAAAAGGGAATGACCTTGGAAAATAGCACATTAAAACCGCGTCAAGGACTCGATGGACCAATGAGAATAAAGGGCGAATATGATCAAATTATAAACGTTATGATCAAATTATAATCATGTTTTTCGCGCCAAATAATTCAAATCTATGTTGACATAGTGTCATAATATCTTCAAAGATATTGAGTTTTTAGGGAAAATAAACGTCTTTTCCCATTAGGTTCAAACCCAGTCTACATGAGTGTGGGCTCCTGTGATTGAACAGGTTGGTCGTGCCAACCTTACCCAACAGTGGCATACAAGCGAAACTAGTTTACCATTCTTCCACTGTTTCAAGCGCATGCGGATCCTGAGCCGACTGCCCCTACCTGATGAATGCAAACAGCACGTAACCGGGCGTGCAGTGTGTGTCATAGAAATGCACGCAAATGAGCTTTTTAGAATCAACAATCATTGGAAAAATAACTGCGATGCCTTAGCACCCTGTCCAGTTGGGGAAAGCACATCTCCTTTACCGCTTCACGATAAAAGATATCAGCACCAGGCCACAAGCCTGAATACAAATATGGAAAGATTGACAGGATCTTTAAACCTGATCCCATCATCTGATTGCGCAACGCAATTGTGCTAGCGACAAAAGCGTAGTCTGAATAACGCTCATCCTTTTGCATGTCACTCACCACAAACACTTCGTGCCCATCAAGTAGGGGACAGTGTGATCAAGTTTCGAGCTATGATTAGGGATATCGGTACAAACTTACCGTGTATCGGCTACAAAGCTTAATGTCTCCCTAGCAATATTCTAATATTTGTAAGGATGCGAAGCCTGTGTACCGCAATAACTAGTCACCGCTTCCTTGACCCCAAGAGTGACTTCACAGTTCAGTATTCGTAACGCAAGACCAGAGAAGCATGATTGAGCATGTTACGTTCGAACCAGATACTTTCACACCCGCACCCATCGGTTGTGTGTAATGGGAAATCAAGTAAATATTGCCACAAAAACGCGTCGTTCTAAATAACACAATCAAGATAACGTTTGTTTTTAAAAACGTACCCGGTTTAAGTATCAAAGACCCTCCAACCGGAGCAGTTCATTATGATATGGAGTCAAATTATCAATCAATGAAGCTCGCAATCAGATATCGAGTGCTTACCAGCGGTACATGAATAAGAATCAGCACTAGAAGCTCATTTTATATAAAAATAGAAATGAACTCAAACGCAAGACAGTGACAATCATTATTTTTAATTCCAAACGGCAGCTAGGTGTGTCGTTCATTCGAATCAGCTGAGGTAGGACGAGCGACAGAAAACCATTCACCCATTCATGAATCGCCTTTTAAAAAAATATCCTCACGTACCAATGGCATGAACCAATCCAGATTCCACGTTGGCGTTCAGTAGATTGGACATGGCTTGCACGGTGGCATTCCGCAACGAGGCATTGTTTTGCCGCACCTCTGCGCGTCCTTCTCGGTCATCGGATACGTCGTTGAGCAGGTTCATGAACAAAGTGAAGTATCTGATGGTGGAAAATTGATCGGGTGATGAGATAGCGTTCGATTCGTAGATGAGGTATTATTTGCAATTAGAAGATTCTACTGTCTGGATCAGGAATCGCCGGACATGTAACACGAGTAATAGCGCTAGAACGAACTCGGCCGCTGGAAGCTATGAACCATAGTGGGGTTGGAGATATTTTCTGGACTACGTATCGCATTTATTATGAGCTCGTCAACCCCAAGCTAATCATACTAGGGTACCTAGCTAAAGTACGACAATTACACATCAATGGCTAGTCAAACTTGCCCAAAGATTCTTAATTGATTTGAACATAATATAACTAGCATCGGAAACTGAAAGGTTTGTCTGTTTTGGGTGTAATTAATTAGTAATACTAATATAATAGTTACAGCTGCTGATAGTAGATCACGCTGTGCAACTGACATCGTTCGACGGAGTACTGCATGCCGCTGTGACGGCTGTGGGAGAGATTGTCCTTCCGGAATCGGACTGTTTACTCATTTGAAACGCTGTGAAACATGAAACCATCATGCGCTTGTGATGTACATCCTTGGTCGACTTCATCCGAAAGAGGCCAACCGCAGCAACTACAGCGCAATCAACTGCAGTGATTCACGCTCAATCCCTTTACTGTTTGAATGAACCAAGTGAATCACAGCGGCTGCGAAATGTGGTATACTGACAGGTCGAGTAAACAAACCGCTGTTTTTTGGTTTTCAGCCATCACAAAACGGTATGAATAATATACTTGCGTTTGACATCCAGCGTCACCAATAAGACTGTGTGTGTGCGAGTTGTTGCTCTGTATCTAGATTGGAAAGTCCACAGCGTTCAGACAGAGTTGTTCTATCGATTTACATTATTCATCATGCGTTGCACCTGACGAAGTAAGATTTGCAACGAAACGTTTGAATCGCAGCCGTCAAATTCTCAAAGACGCTAAGCGCTTTAAATGTCCCATCCAAAGTATTGAAACTGGTTCCTCGACGCAAATGGCATAGCCTTCAAAATGTATCACAATCCTCCGCCTAGTATGCATGGTAAATTTCCTGTTTTACATAAATCACGAGAAAAGTTTGCCCGCTAAATTGTATGGTGCTGTGATAATTGTACCTCTCAAATGTCTCATATGGATGTTGTCTTTTCTCTACAACATGAGCTTCTATTTCTGTTGTGTCAGCACAATCCCCGGCGAACGACGAAGGCCAACAATAGATAGATAAATAGACCGACCGACAGATAGATAGATAGATAGATAGATAGATAGATAGATAGATAGATAGATAGATAGATAAATAAATAAATAGATAAATAGATAGATAGATAGATCATTGTTTGAAAGGTATCCGAAAGCCGCTAGCACAATATTACGGATTCAGAATCGAATTGAAAGACCTTTGATCAAATCCAATCCTGTAACTTTATAGAAACACTATAATTCAAAACAGGGTCGACGTATTTTAAAATTTTTGAGTGCTTTGCTGGGAATCACAGTCTGATTCCGTGGTTCGTTGTAAGAACCATATTGAACAGTGGTTTTCTAATATAACCCTTTTGAAAACAGGAAATTTTCAGCATATTTTGCAAATCGACCAAACTCTAACCTTCTAACGCAATCCCTACTTGCCGCCCTGACAAAGAATATCAGCAGATCATAAATATATAACCGTAACTAGATCGGCGCAAACAGCAAGAAACCTTGAATGTTTGGTGGAAAAGTGTACAGCTCAGGTTGTTTTGAAGAGTTGCATGAGTCGTGGAAACATGAATTTATCCTAAAGCAAATACAATTGACAGGTTTTAGCACGATTAAATGGAATATTTCCTCATAACCGTACTGATAAAAAATCAAAGGGGGATAGAAACATACTTGGAAAACAAATGCGATTTCGCATCCATCAGATCACTACGTTCCGCTTCTTCTGGCTGTAACGGCATTCCTTGAAGTAACGCAGCGACAGCCTCCATACAAGCCAAATCCAAGTCCCTGCTCTGATGCGACGTCTGCACCGATAAAGCGGTGGTCGTGGGGGTCGGCAGGACAGACGGAGCTGTGGGCAAGGTGTCCACAGGGTGTGTGTGACAGGGAGCGGCGATACATTGACCAGGCGATTGACTGCTCTGAAACGCACTGACTAAATTCGCACTTGGCAAACCGATATTCGCGGCGAACAACGGGAGCGCATGAATCTTGCTCAAATTCCCTATCGTGCCAGCGATACCAATTGAATTCGCCGAGCAGTCAGAGTTCACGTGACTTCCGACAACAGCGAGTGACGGTGCCGAACAAGCGGGCGAATTCATTCCACGAAACGCATAATCCATCGGAACCTCGGTAGGTTGTTCTGAATGGATAGGGGAGACGTTTCGTACACCGGTACGATTTGATGAACGAAAGGACCACTGAAGTTCCATGGACCCGAAGTTATCCACACTCCGCGTGTTGGGAATCGAGCAGCCCATGTGGTAGGTGAAACTGGGAGTGGAGAACATCATTTGGTTCATCAATGTGGATTGCACGGCGGTGGAGCCGAGGATGGGTTGTGTGGCCGGTGAAATAGACCCGAATGATGGTGCATTGGGACATACAGCACCGTGATGAGATTGATTCGTAGTCGGGATGCTCGCAACTGCAGAGGGACCAGACTGGAATCCGGCGACAGTGGTTGTATGACCGATAGCTGGCTCGAGGTTGGCACGATTTGGTGGCACTTGAGAAAGGTAATTATTCGGGCTGGCCAGGTTCAAGTGATAACTGCTGCCCATAACCCAGTCGCATAGGTAATCGACGAGTTTATTTCTGAAGCGCATTTCCTGTTGGAGATAACGCAAGAAGAGAAAAACGATTTAGGTAAACTTAAAGTTTGGCGAAACAGGGTATATGATCCCTCATGGGGTCAAGATGAAATTCTCGGGAGTAACATAATCCTAAAATTTATAAAAAACATCCATAAACACGATTTCGCAAGAATGAATATTATAAATTTTTGTTATTAAATTATTTGCAACATTCAATGCAAGTGAAACCTGGTAATATATCTTTTTCAATTTCAAATCAATTTCGCCACTTTTACAAAAAAGGATCAGACATCTTTTCGGATGTCAGAGGCAGCAACTGCTTTTTGAGTTGTGCATGAAGAGGACGTAAAAATGGTGCTGCCATTTGCAACCTTGCGAATGTAGTACAAAAAATGTATTTAAAAACCAATACTATGAATCCCCAAGATGATGTATTCGATTTGGGATCACATAGAAATTCCGAAATTTAAAAGCATTTTTAGTAAAAAGCGAACCAACATTAAACGTATCCGCATGCGCGTCCATCACACACAGCCCATAATTGGTTTCGTACTGTTTGCATTCATCAGGTAGGGATCGTGTGCTCAGCATTCGCTTGGCTTGAAACTGTGGAGAAATGATGCACAAGGTTTGAACTTGTAAACCACTGTTGACACGTCGAACCTCTTTAATCAAATGTGCCCTCACATATGTAGATGGGGTTAAACCCATAAGCTGGTATTTACATTCGTTCGCATCAAAAACACCCTATCACCAGTTTCATTTAATCCGTACTGCACCATGTCAAGGCCTGCAGATCCCGATCGTACTGTCCCTAAGGGATGAGTGTGAACAACTTGTGTGATATAAACGCATGCAAACACGGAATGTTGTTTCAATTACTACATGGTTTTTACCCCATCCACATGTGACAAAACAGGTTGTTCGAGCTTACTTTATCTAACAGTGGTTTACAAGTTCACAGCTTGAAACAACACCGTGTTGATTCTGTCGCGTTACAATTTTGCTGAGTTGTAATTAACAAGTCGACCATTGGGCAGACCGCACTTTCGGTACAAACACGTTTGCAAAAGAGATATGAAAGCTCTTGGCATTGACCCTGCGATGTGGGAAGAACTTGCTCTTGACCGCACACATTGGAGGCATTGTGTAAAGCGTCGTCTGCAAGCTGGGGAGGAGCAGATACAGCTCTTGGCTGCTGAACGCAGATCACGCCGCCGGCGTGCAACTGACGCCCTACAATAGAGTTTTAACTATCGTTGCATGCACTGCGGGAGAGATTGTTCCTCCCGAATCGGAATGCTTAGTCATTCAAGAAGCTGTGAAACATGAAAATCCATTCGATTGTGATGTACATCCATGGTCGACATCGACCGAAGGAGGTCAACAATAACAACAAGTTTTTGTAACCTATGTCTGTCAGAACTATTACTAAGAGCGGAACGTTTGTTCGCATAACCAAGCACATGCAACCAATTGTGCGAAGGTATACCAAATCATTCGGTTTCAAACTCAGAATAACCTGAACACACACTGGCAAATGGACTAACTGATATTATCTCTTCCCTAGGCTATTTAAAGGTAAGGCTAACTACAGATGGCAGCTGGAGGGCCACTTGGTCATGTACCCTGCCCTGACTATCACCATTTTCTTCATACGAAGAGCCTGTGGTACAAGCACAACGTTACGCAAATGCTGCTCTAACCGACTCCACTGAGATCCATTTTTCATGGGCTTAGAAGAAGTAAATGGAATCATTTGTGTAAATGAATTTTCCCCAGTAATATTAATTCAACCACAAAAATATACTTTTCCAAACACGATACGTAAGCGCTGTTAGGGGTAGGATTCAAAGTCGAAATTCACAGTCAGATGCCTCCTTTGCGGGGCCTTCAAATCGGCCGTGCATACAATAAATTTCTCCAAGGGTAAAATGCATCAAATATTTTCGGATCAACTGAGGTCAAATTTGGACGTGCACTTTCGAACGAAGTACGAGATACCGGGACTTGCAGTGAAACGTTTGACCCAAAAACGTTTGCTAGTAAACTGGATCGTATGTCAATCACTTAAGACGGACAAGAAAAATCGTTCAGCCGACAAATTGTAACTCGATGTCGGGACATGTTTATCATTTTTTAAATTTATGGTGAAATTATTGTAACAGCTGAAAATTCGTGTGTACGAATAAAGTCAATTTCTTCTTCTTCTTCTACTTAGATCAAGAGTAACTTTCGAGTGATCAACCAAATAACAGGTAAGATAATGGACAAAAGAATTACTTAATTTTTCAGTCCTCGAATAATCGGCAAAATATAGGCTTCGCGTAGATGAGAACCTCATGCAGTGGTTGTGTATTATCAGACGATCAGATCTCGAATTAAATCAGTAGGGGCATAGCTTATCGCTTAAGACTCATAATTTTCAGATGGTAGGTAGAATACAACTGCAACAACCGACAGTCAGTCACATGGGAGGTGTCATATCACTTGTGCAAATAAAGATAGCAAGCATGGACTTCCTGAGTTCTGTATTGACCAAACATACAAGACTGAAAAATTGGTTTTACAAGCACTACTACGAATAATAATAATAACACCAAACCAAACCGCCTGTCAGGAGATTCGGTGAATGAAAAACTCTACCTGTCGGAATGCTAAATCCTCTCTGCGCGCCATCATTTTTTGGACCAACTGACAGACTTTGATCTTGATCTGCAACGAATGAACGCACTCCAAATGACGCACGTAGCTAAAAATACAAAGGAAAAATATTACAGTGTTAGCATACCAGGACGGCAACGTGGTTGATTTAAAACTGCAGTCGCTTTGATAAGACAGTTTGCAATGAATTGGTGAGAGCAGTTTTTAGTAAGGTTTCAATTCTGAGAGGGAAGCTTGGTTAGATCAAAGGTGTCAACAGGAATGCGGTCAACAAGGTTGGTAGGCCTGATGTACTCACACTCAGACGTCCGGTTGCGCAGCAAATAAGGTTTAGCGTGCGGGACCACCTAGTGTGCACATGGATTAGGTAAACCGGTTTATTCATCCGTAGTTCTTGGTCGCACATACACACATACAACGTAATTGAGGAGCATATTTCATGCAGGGGGTGTACCAATTGATATTGATCTCGCCTATCTATCCTAGGATTGACCGGTAAATGCAATCTGAACCTGAACCCGTCTTATGACCTAGTTGGTTGATTTGAAGTCACTGAACCTGATCTTTATGTCTCCACCTGATGACGTCAAAAACGGTCCAGAAGAAAACCGGTAGGGTTGTGTAAGGATGGGATCTGTGGCACCACAATATATATCGGTCTTTAATTTTGTAGTTAGTCATTTTTAGAGTTGACAAAATTTTATGCTTAACAGTTGCAATTGTTACCAAGGCAAACAAATGTTTTGCATGTTCGATTTCAAGCAGCGCTGCCTTTATCCACACGACTAGATATTCTAAGTTTGTGACAGGCGGCTTAGCGATGTGACCAACTAGAGGTGGTGGTTGGAGTGTTGTGGCTAATATCCTTGGTCTGCGGAAACTTTTGTCCAAAGTGAAAGGTTACCTAAAAATTGTTTGGGCCGATTGCTGACAAATGTATTTCCATGCAACGTAACACTTATTATTTAAAACATTAACGAACAAGATTTGGACATCGGGGAGCCAAAAAACGACAATTAACACGAGTTTGAGCTGAATTTATAGAATCTCACAAAGGATCGAATAGACATAATATAGTCGTAGAACAGAATCCATCAGTGTATGTCCCATATAATGTGTTTTCTTGAAGATGACGCGAAATCGTCCATCAAGGTCGCAAGTGGGCTGAAATACTACCAGGTCGCCTAAGCCTAAACAGGAGAACAATTAAGGTCTTTGGCTGAACTGCCTTGCCCACAAGGCACTGGGCTGAGTTTTCAGGTATGAGCAGCTCCGCTTGTGGCCAACGAACACAACCCAGTATAACTCGATGGGTAACAGAGGTACACAAACCATCGCACCGCGTTAAGGTCCAGTGTCCGCGCGATGGAAAATTAACACCGTCAACAGGAATCGAACATGCCCCATAGGTTACGCGAGAGACGCTGTTGACCGCTGTATCATGCACATGATGATGAATCAAGGTGATGCCCAAACTTGAAAAGCGTGGCCCAGATAAATGTGTTGCTTGATCAATGTTAAATGGAATCCGGGCAAGTTTTCTCAACGGAACAAAGATTATTGCGAATAGCTTCTATTTTAATCCAAGTCCGGTTAATTAATTTATAACTTTTTAAGGTGGGACATACGCATTCAACCAGATTTCTTCACTGGTTTAGATTGCAGTTAGATCCAACGCCCGATCCATATTATTCACATCTGCCTCGACATCAAAATAATCGCTGGTGTCCCTTCTTTCTGTTAACCCTCAAGTGTTCAGGAGTGTTGGACGATAGGCTGACAAATCATATCCGTGAAAATCACAAATACTACGAAAATATCAACAACCTCAATTAAAGTAATGTGTTACTCACATCCCCCACACTTACACTCCACTACCGGTTTCTGGCTGTTTGTCGTCATCTGGTGGAGATAGTAAGATTAGGTTCAGTGAGCCTTGAAACAGCGGTAAAGTGGTAAACAACATTTTACTTGTATGCTACTGTTTTATTGGGTTCGTACAACGAATCACGAGGTTCAAACATAAAATCACAAAGTGATTACCACTATACGACTATTTCAAGTCTCACTGAAACTAATCAAACTGTCTGTACCTCATGACGGCAAACAGCCTGAGAATGGTTGTGGTGTGTAAGGGATGGGGATGTGAACACCACAGTGTAATGGTCGTTTATGAGCGCATTGAGTTCTTGATCAAGAATCACTAGGTGATTCAGTTTGAACACCGTGGTTCGCACAACGAACCTTACGTAACAGCGGCATTCAAGTATAACTTTATTTAACCTTACCTAAAGTTTATTCTCTTATTTAGCAATATATCTCAAAACAAAAATT
>JACCGJ010021568.1:0-11884 GCA_013407085.1 Atriophallophorus winterbourni | reverse complement strand
ACCGTCACGCCACATAACAAGCTTTCCTCACCATTCCCCTTGACAACGTACACAAAATTAATCAAAACTCCGAGAACAAGACGGCCATTGAACACCATTATGAACCATATCACCAAGGATATTAAACAACTACGAATTTTGATCTCTTGGCTCCCAATCTGGGAGACGGGTAGCCCCAAGTGCAACTAGTCAGACTATGTCTTAATCGTGCAATGAACCAAAACTTAATGAGCTAATAGGTTAACAGATTCAGCAGATCAACTTCACGTTGCACAATTATGCCCGGACCAAACTATAAAAGAACATTATATGAGTGTTTTTTCCATCAAAGTCTTCTCGAAAACTTAACGATGAGATTAGAATAAGTTCGTAAATTCGCTCCAAAGGTTGTCATAGCCGGGGGTGGCAGTGGGAATAAGCTCCCACTGTTTATAAAATGCTCACATATGGCGCGCGTCTCAAATAGCCTCTGATAACCAAGTCCAGCTTCTAGCCTGTATGAGTGTGAGGGCATTTCATCTAAGGGAAGGAAATCCCTGATTTTATAACTCCGCTGCCTTGCGGGATACCCGATCGCGGAAAAGGCTTCGGGAAAAAACCCTGATGAAAAATCTGCAGCAGTCTCGTAGACGGTTAGTTGGTGCACACCACCTCTCTCCGGCAACTCCCTGCTGCCTTGTAGGTCGCATTTCGTTGTGCAAAGGCTAGATAGGCTGACTTCAACAAACGTCGGGTGGTGCTGGGGACGCCGCTTGTACCCAAATTCCCAAGACTCTTAATTGAAGCCGACTGATCCTCCAGGAGGAGATAGTCGCACAAAAGTAAAGTAAGTAAATCCGCTCACTTAGGAACGAGTTTGGTTAGTATTCACATCTACGCCCATACTTTCAAGTTTCAGTTGTGTCTGCATAAAATTCAAGTGACTCATAGCAACACCTTTCAGAACTAATTATTACCAGGCAAATGAGCATCAAGTTCAATTATTGTTCCCACTGCCAGCAAGGTTGCTCAGACCGATACATGAAAATGATGACAGCAAGACTGCTATTTAAAAACGCGGTTCTGAATCAAACGCAACGAACCATTCCGGGTAGCTAAGTCACCCGATTTGGTGATGAAGGGTTTAAGCTGCTCATGCCAAGTTAACCTCGTATATCATACATTAAATGAATATAGGGTTTTCTGACAGATATTCAAGATTGTTTGAGTTTTAATATGGGTTTTAAAATAATACGTATCTGTAGGTAAATTAAGAAAATACGTCTTTTATGACATGTTGGATTGACGGCAGCAGAAGAGCACTCTTGCGCCTTTCGTCGTCTAGACGGCAGTTCGCCATCACACGAACTGATAATAAGCTTTGAGTCGCATGAAGCTATTTGAACTAGAAGTATGCTAGTGAAGGCTGTTGTAGTCAGGGTTGTATGCGGTCTGGGATACTGTCATGTCACCCATGTCTAGACAGGAGAACAATTAAGGTTCTCTACCAAAGCCTTTGGTTAAAAAGCGTGACCCAAAAGGCAGCGGGTTGAGTTGAGACCGTGTTCGTCTGACCTCTGTCCATTGACCTTCCTGGTATGAGTGGCTCTGAAAGTACCGGAAGAGCGCTACCCAGATGAGCTCAATGGGTCATGAAGGTACACAAACCATCGCACCACGTTAAGGTCCAGTTTCGGCGCGATGGTCTTAGGGAAGAGCACCAAAGACTGCAGCTGGGTAAAATATATAGGTTGGGATTTAACGCGCGTGGCTATACATGGTAAACTTCATGGTTGCTTTAGGATGAAATGGGAAACTGGATATGCTAAAGATGGTTAATCGATTAAAATCTATGTATGATGTATGAAATCACACGCCTAATTCATGTGAATTTGACGCACAGTCGTAGACCGCAGGGCTGAGATACTGTCCGATTGCTAGATAGATATAACGAAGAATGACAGTGAGACTCCATCTTGTTTCCGAATGCAGCTCACTGCTGGAGGCATATCGTTTGAGCAGTGTTCGCTGCACGAAAGTACTGTCAGATAGCACATTCGTACAAACAAATTGCATGAAAACTAACCAGAGAAAATTGACGGGGTTTCTGCGTGTTCGAGTAGATCCGCGTGACTTTTTTCTTCACTCAAGCCACGAGCAACAGGACAAGTGGAAGGATTTGCGGACTGTGTAACGTTACTCCCACACAAAGCTGGGCTAATCACGTGGGCAGGCAACGCAGCGGACATGATTATCGATTCCGAAGTTCGAGGTACCCCGTCAGTAGCAAGAGGTTGGACGGATGGTTGGGAGAGGCCGACCGTGGCACCACGTGACTGGCACAAGCAGAGAAAAGGTGATTCTAAATAGCGACGGTTGGCGGAGGCTTCGGAACTTCCGGTGGGTTGTTGAGTGGATGCGTTAGGTTTGCGGGATCTAAGTAACCAGACAAAAAGTTCCATGATAGCAGTATATATATATATAATCAGAATTGTATGATGTCGGTACATTAGTCTCCCTTTACACGGTGTTTCCAACGAGTCTACACGGTTATACACATGCACTTACTTTACTTTTACTTTTGTGTGGCTAAAACGACGGGTGGATTATCCAGCTTCATTGATATCGCGATTCGTGCCAGTCAGCACGCTTCGATTGGATGCGAGATTGTTACACGCTTGTTGGATGCTTTTCCCTTTACTGTTGTGAGCGAGTACACGGCAAACAATCATATGCTCTTAACGGTCTCGTGCACGAATTCTGACAATAATATTAACGGCAGCTAGTGAGCAGACTTTTGATGAATCCATTTACGGAGTCCACCGCGCTTTAGCAACTGCTGAACCTTATTCACCTGCCTTATGGTTTTATTTTAATGCATTTTACCGTAAGCGTTTTACAGCACGGATGTGCAATCGTGCAGTACTTCTGTGCTGTGCGGACAACACCGTGCTAAATTGATTGGCCACTAGTAGTGAGCTGCATGCTGAAACGCGCTGGAGTCTCACTACTATCTTTATTCTTTATTTCTATCTATCTAGGCCTGGGCAACCTGACAGTAATATCGCCCACGTGCAGTCTCTGACTGTGCGGCACTTTGCCTGGATCAGGCTTGTGCTTTCATACCATACCATACCATTTGTATTCTCTATTTCTCATATCTGTCTAGGTCTGAGGAACCTGACAGTAACATTGCCCACGTTCAGTCTCTGACTGTGCGACACTTTGCCTGGATCAGGCTTGTGCTTTCATACCATACCAAATGCTCTTAACGACGTTGACGATAACCTCCCAGTGTAGAAAAATGTAGCATCAAAAGTCACCATAACGCAAACGACCAAAGGCACGTGATTTAAATTTGGTGGGTGTACGGTATCCCCTGAGACTCGTTGAATAATTACACAATGACAATGAAGTGATTGACGAAATAGCGTTGAGATGAAAAAGTCTGGGACATGCATAATTGAGAAACATGAGATCATTAATCCCAATCCATGTTGCTACTTAACGAGATCGCTTTCCCTTGATGCGAAATATTTAGGTTTAACAAATTCCGGCCTACAACACGTGTTCAGTGACCATAATGAAGAGCAATACCGCATGCGAGTAAGCTAAAGTGGATTATAAAACAATGTGAAGTAATTCCTAACCGAATAGAGCCGCATGAACTATGATAATTACGTGTTCACCGGTCCCGAACGAGAAAAAAATACATGGGGGTGAGGCTCTACTGAGTTCTCTGTTGTGGTGGTAGTTGTAAATTCAGCAAGTTGTCCACGAAGGTTAACAACTTGTATGTGTGCGATGCAAGTGTAGTCTTGTTTTATTCGTCACGATGGAGTGGATACATTTCGTGCGTCATTCATAGCCGGAATGTCGGAGAGATGTTGGTGACGGCGAAAAATGTACAGAAGCTGGAACTAAGAGATTATCGTTCTTTTCAGTGTATTACAATAGCACCTGTTCCACTTAATGCCATAGATGTGTTCCCTATGAACACTAGCAGTCTGTTGTATGAGAACGGGATAATGATGAATAAGAACAACGGTAATCCACATACCTCTTATTCAATGCTGCTGTCTTCTTGGTACGCGCTACGACTTGTGCAGCAGCAGCTCTGCCGCGAGAAATACGCCCATCGGCAGCACCAATTCGCTCAACTTCAAAATCAGAATCAGAATCGATTTTTTTCTTTTTTATCTGGCGACCTCGCCGGCCAGAAGATCTCCGTCGGATTATTTTCTTGGAACTGGGCACTGGCGTTTTAGCAGTAGGAGAATTTTGTTTAGGGAAAGGTGTAGAAGGTTTTTCAATCTTTGGCTTGAGTAATAATGGTGAATTTTGTTTTGTGCCAGTCACAACGTGGTTAGAAGTTTGATGTGCGATGAGTTCTTCCGGTGAAATGGCAGCTAGACGAACTGTTGGAGATGCATTAAAATTCAAATTCGGAGAGCCAAGCACACGGGATATTTTTTCCAAAATAGGTAAGCTACCGTTAGTAGTGCTGATGTCTCCAGTACTGCGATCATTATGAGCGATAGAGGAAACGGATGATGATGATGATGACGAAGTGCTTGGACTAGAAGACGAAGATGAAGAGGATATTGAGTTCATTCGAGGAACAGTGCCAAGTCTGCTAGGAAGACAAGGGGGAGGAAAGAAACTGTGTGTAATACATGAACGAGTAGTTGTATCAGCCTGGATTTTTTGGCTGGATTCTTTAGAGCTGGTAGATGCGTTGCTCGTGAGCTCAGCAACTATTACTGGAGGAGACGGGGAGGAGGTTTGATTAAAGGCACAATCGAGTAAATGCGTCGCGGGTGAATTGGCAGGATAAAGAACAGGGGGAGGGGGTGACGGAGTATCTGTTTGAGAAAAAAGATTAGTTTGTATTTGTAATGACGGCATCTTTTGTAGTGCAAAATTGTTCATCAAAGATGCATTCTCTTTCATAGAGTTACACAATGCTGATGAACGTGGATGGTTAGGTTGCAATAATTCTGTGTGCGTAATTTTTGAGCAGGGCTGCATCATTCCCAAAGACATAAGCACTCTGTGGATCAGTGGTTCACTCGTAGTGACGCGAATGATATTCAGGCGGGTGGCGTGTTCAGAAGAAACACTGCGTATTCACACTGTGGTAAGAAAATCGCGTAGATTAACGGAAACGTGAGCTGAAATTGAAATTAACGTTTATAAACAAATGACCAAAACAAGTAAATCTTAGGGAAAGGAAAAAGATACATCGAGATATTTATATATTGACGCTCTTAACGAATTTGGCAATTATCACACCGATACAACTGTAAGTAATCTTTATATTTTGGTGCTGACATTTCCATCCCCTACAAACCACTACCGGTTTCTTGCTGTTTGCTGTCATCAGGTGGAGACAGTAAGATTAGGTTCAGTGAGAAAGTAATCTCAATTCTCTAATCCAGAGAATGAAAATGGGCAACACCATTTAGAGCTATGCACGCAGTTCAGTCTGTATCGTCATTCGACCAGTAGCTAATAAGAAAGACATGGGTGTTATAATGTCGGAATCATTGAAAACCACAGCTGAAACTGCAAAAAAGATACGGAATGCGAACCGTTTTCTGTGGGCAAATCGTATATCTTTCTCTGTTATAAAGGCTGGTGTATTCAAGGTGTTATACGGCGAGCACATCAGAACAGAGGTAATCCAAAAAAAGTTTCAGAAACGAATGACTGAGTGGCTTGTTGCGAAGAGCAAGCTGGCTTTTGACCAGGGCGTGGGTGTGTAGACCAGATCTTCGCTCTGCGACAGTTGCTAGAACACAGTCACCTGCATCAGTGACCTACCATTGTGGTGTTTCTGGATATCAGAGCCGCCTTCGACTCGGTTGACAGATCCGCCCCATGGAACTGCTTAATTCGCAATGGAATCCCATCGAAGTACGTCGCTATCCTAAAGGACCGATACGCACACTCGATAGGGAGGGTGAGGGCGTACGATAGCCTTTCAATGCCATTCACCACTACTACGGGTGTAAGACAAGGCTGTCCAATCTCCCCGTTCTTGTACAATTTCGCCATCGAGGTCATCCTCCCGAGTGCTCTCAGTAGTTTCTCCACGGATGGCGTTGAGCTCCTTCCAGGTGGGCGGGTTATGGATCTGGACTATGCTGATGATATTGCCTTACTGGGCGAAGACCCAACATTTATCCAACAAGCCTTGGATATGATGGCAATGGAGGCATCTATGTATGGGCTCCTTCAGGACTGGTCTGGTGAACTGCCAAATTTTGCTATAAACGATCTGAATCTCGAGCATGTTGAGCAATTCAAACACCTAGGAAGTTTCGTGGTTGCTGGGGGTCGAATAGAGAAGGAAATCACGTCCAGAATTGCTAAGGCCAGACTGGCATTTACTAAACTTAAGAGCCTCTGGAAGAGACGTGATTTGAGCTTGGCTATTAAAGGAAGGATATATTCCACCTCGGTAAGGACAGTATATGTATGAAAGCACAAGCCTTATCCAGGCAAAGTGCCACACAGTAAGTGACTGCATGCTGGCTTGGATACTGTCAGGTTGCCCAGGCCTAGACAGTATTGCTATACGGGAGTGAATGTTGGACAGTTCGCTCAGATGTTAGGAGGCTTGAGGTTTCGACCAACGTTGTCTGCGAAGGATTGCTCACGTACGGTGGCAACACCACGTTTGCAATTCTGAGGTCAGGCGCCGCGTCTTAGGAAGCAACGGCTCTAGCCTTCAGACAGCCATTAACCGACGTCGTCTCCGCTGGTTGGGGCACGCCCTGCGCATGAAACCTGAACGGTTACCACGCCGAGCGCTTTATGCGTCAGCTGGTACAGACAGGAGAAAAGTGGCTGGTGGTCAGCCACTAACATGGAAGAGTGGCTTGAAAAGGCTCACTTTTGGTTTAGCCAGGGTTGGACGAGTGTGCTTGCCTGGATGAGGTGCAAGAGAAGGTAAGAGTGTATGGCTCGACACATTGGCAACGATGGCAATGAACCGGCATAATTGGAAAGAGTGCATCAACTCTATTATCCCCTGACATTTTCCTATCGTTGAAAACTATATTGAAAAATTCAAAAATTGACACGTGTAAATGGACAAAAATTATCCACTGTTCTTTTCTCACTGTTTCTACCCGATTTGTACCCCTACTCGCTTTGTCTGAAAGCACAAGCCTGATCTAGGCACAATATCTGTATCAGATATATATATATATAAGGTTGTCACAGCCGGGGATGGCAGTGGGGATGAGCTCCCACTGTCTATAAAATGCTCCCATAAGACGTGCGTCTCAAACAGCCTCTGACAACCAAAGCCCAGCTCCTGGCCTGCACGTGGCGGAACTGCTTCTACTGACACGAGAAAGGGTGACTGGCGCCTCAAAACCAGTTTGCTCCGGGCAGATGGAGCTCGTTAGCCTGGGAGGGCAGTCCATCTAAGGGAAGGAAAACCCTGATTCCAAACCTCCGCTGCCTTGCGGCATACCCGACTGCGGGAGTGAACCCTGAGGAAAAATCCCTGCTGCCTTGCGGGAAGACTTTGGAGTCAAAGGCTCCGGGTGGGGTCCCCTAAGCTAACCCCCTACTTCGGCCTTGGCAACCGGGTAGTATGTCGCCTACAACAAGAACCATGGATTCTACTTCAACCATAACTTGCTGTCAAAATTACGTTCGCTACATTACATCACATGCCGATCCTTATATCCCACGCCCCTCATTACACACAAGCAATGAATCTCGTCAAGATGCTCCTTCAAGCTCGCCAAACACAGAACAGCCAAGCCAAAGTGCT
Organism: Atriophallophorus winterbourni; assembly: GCA_013407085.1. Classification (NCBI taxonomy): domain Eukaryota; kingdom Metazoa; phylum Platyhelminthes; class Trematoda; order Plagiorchiida; family Microphallidae; genus Atriophallophorus; species Atriophallophorus winterbourni. Next base: position 4,110 of record JACCGJ010021568.1, on the reverse strand, counting down.
CACTTCTTGAAACCCCGTATGCCCTTCAAGCTAGCTGCATTCAACGTCAGGACCTTGAGACAAGCAGGACAACAGGCTGGATTAGCTCGTACACTAGATACGATGAGCGTAGACATCTGCTGTCTATCAGAAACGCGCTTTCACGACTCTAATAATGTGATAAACCTATGCTCACCGAATAATACCGGCGTCAAGTTCCGTTTGTGTGTATCTGGTGATGAAGAGGCCCAGGCAGCGGGACTTGCAGGAGTTGGTATTGCCCTGAGCTCACACGCCGAGGCAGCCTTGATTGACTGGTTACCTGTCAATAGCCGTTTGTGCGCCGTCCGACTTCGTGGCTCATGCAAAATCAGTCAATACAGGCAGAACACTCGTGCACTTTTCGTCATCTAGACGAATTACTGCGTAAAGCACGAAAGTCGGATATTGTTATCCTGGCTGGCGATCTTAATGCCCGAGTTGGCCGCCTCTCACAAAGTGAACGACACCTCGGTGGTCCGTATGATCTCGATTGCGTCCGATCGGACAACGGTGAACGCCTGTTGAGTCTATGTGCTGAGCACCGCCTATTTCTCAACAGCGTGAACTTCCGACATTCCAAACAACGGTCAGCAACATGTAGATCCGCCTCGACAGAACTCTGGACACAAATTGATCACATTGCGATCAGTTATCGATGGCGTTCCAGTGTGCAAGACTGCAGATCATATTGGTCGACCTGCCTATCATCAGACCACGCGTCTGAGAACTATCTAACGGCCCTATCTAATGCACTTGGACCCCATCCTGATAATATTGAGGAGCATTGGGCTCAAATCCAAAGCGCAATGTATCATGCTGGCCTGGAAAGCTGTGGAACATCCAAGCGAACAGATTCCAACTGGATATCTGCTGCTACAGCCAAATTGATTGACCAACAGCGTTCCTTACCTCCGGGGAAAAGATATGATGAACAGCGCAGGCAAATTCGCCACCAGTTGAAGACCAGCCTCAAAACGGACCGAGAATCATGGTGGGAAGAGCGGGCAAGCGAGATGGAAACAGCCCAAGCAGTTGGCAACACCCGCAAATTGTTCCAGCTTATACGCTCCACGGGACCCCGAATGCCCAGCGTGAGCGAACTCATCACGGAAGCAGATGGGTCGTTGATCACCAACAGAGAAAGGCGAATGGACCGCTGGAGGGAACATTTCGCTAGCCAATTCAATCAACCGCGACCACTCTCTGTTGCTCAGCCAATTGGCTCCACCACTCAGTGGCCGGCCCCACAGGGACCACCTACAGAGGCAGAAATTCGCTCACACATAATGAAGCTTACACGAGGCAAGGCCCCTGGTTTAGACGAGCTACCACCCGAACTATTCGTTGAAAGTGTCGACGTTTTGTGCAGTGAGCTGTCAGTGCTCTTCGGAAAGATCTGGAACGAGGAAACCATAGCCAGCGCGTGGGGACCCTCAGCCATCGTCCCAGTATTCAAGAAAGGGTCGAGGAAAGAGTGCGGTAATCACAGGGGTATCAGTCTCATACCGGTGGTTTCTGAACAGTTTGCATCAATCATCCTGACCAGGCTTAACAGTTACCGAGAAGCAGAGTATCGAGAAGAACAGGCTGGTTTCAAAGGAGGACGTGGGTGTGTGGACCAAATCTTCACGCTCTGCCAAATTTTGGAGCAACGTTACCAATACGCACGTCCAACAATTATCGTCTTTCTTGACATACGAGCAGCCTTTGATTCCATTGACAGAACCGCTCTCTGTGACTGTCTCATTCGCCATGGTGTCCCACCGAAGTACGTAATCCTGCTCAAGAAGCTGTACTGCCACACCACCGGCAAAGTCAAAGCCTATGGTGATTTATCCAAGCAGTTTACCATTTCCCGTGGGGTTCGTCAAGGATGTCCGATCTCCCCATTCCTATTTAACTTTGCGATTGACGATGTCATGAAAGCAGCAACAGCCCAGCTACCGAATTGTGGGATCGACCTGCTCCCCGGTCGACGAGTTATGGATCTTGACTATGCTGACGACATTGCTCTCCTCGGAGAGGATGCTTGCGCCATACAAAGCGCTTTGGATCTACTCGTTGATCAGTTGTCGCTGTATGGATTACATTTCTCTCCGTCAAAATGCAAAGTGTTCCTACAGGATTGGACAGACCCAACACTTGATTTGACGATCGAAGACCATAAACTGGAAGTGACTGATTGATTCACCTACCTAGGTAGCTGCATCACCACTGGGGGCGATATCGAAAATGAAATCACAGCACGGATTGCAAGAGGACGCCATGCTTTCGCTGGGCTACGGCATCTGTGGCGCTGACGCGATATTGGATTACGCTTGAAGGGCAGAGTATACCCTCACCCCTTCTCCTGTTGGTAGAAGCAGTTCCACCAGGCTCGGGGAGCCCCTCGTGCAGGCCAGAAGCTGGACTTGGTTGTCAGTTGCTATCTGAGACGCATGGCTTATATAGTTTATTTTGGCTAAAGTTGACCCCCTTTATGGGAGTTTTCAAGCGCGTTTGAACGCTTTCGATGAAAGTGTCGTTGAGGCCCCGTAACCGAGACAACTTTGAAACGCTTATTTGTGTAGATTTCAAGGAAAGCACTTTTCGAAAGAAGCGTTTCTGTCCAGCTGGTGTAGAAGTTCTACCAACATTGGGCGAGCACTACTTTCAGTTGGGTTCCGCCGGCCTACACGATGGAATGTTTTCACCTTGCAGTTAATTAGCCCTGACATGCGCAAAACGTCATGAACCCTGGAACCGTCCATTTGCCGCCGGGATTTGCTTTCGCAAATCAACGGGTCTTCCCTATATAGAATGAGCAGAGTACGAGTTGGCTTCGTTTCCGCCATTCTATTTGGTCCAGCAAGCTTACTAACTTGCTTAGGCGGGGCATTTATTTGCCTTTCTAAAGCAACGTAGTTAGATTGCTGTGAGTTTACTGGAGACGTTTTGTGAACGACGGCTTTCTTTTGACGGTTCTATTCAATATCAACCCATATTGCCACTATGGTGTTTTCATCATTGTATATTTTATTATATTAATCCTACATTTTTTTCATTTGTTTTGTCATAAGGATACATGTAAATATGTACACAATTTGAATATATTATTCACTCTGCTCACGTGTTGTTTTGGGTCAACCCAATCGACCCAGCCGTGTGAACTCTCTCTTCCGTCTTCTGACTCACCCACCCTAATTAAAAAAAATCGATCCTGTCGGAGAGTCAGGTCGCCTGCAAATCTTGCAGACTACGCGGATTAAGTTTTCGTTTCGAGCATTTCACTCCCTTTTAACGCTCTAGGAAGGGAGTATTATGATGTTTTCATCATTGTATATTTTATTATATAAATCCTACATATTTTGTCATGTTTTGTTATAATGATACATTTAAATATGTACACAATTTGAATATATTATTCACGCTGCTCGCGTGTTGTTTTGGGACAAGTCTATCGTCTGATTGTTTTGGATCTGTATGCCGTGTTACGCTGAGAAGTGTGTTGCGATTTGTTGGGTACAATAATCAGAAGGCGTACACAGTTAGTGGTGGAATCTCCGCTGGATCAACCACTAAACGACGTTTAAAATAATCGAAATTTTACACAAGGGAAACTTTTTGAGAATAGAATTCTCTCTCTGATAATTCTTGATTGGTGGATGTCACGAGTCATGCTGTGTAAACGGCTAAGAGTATTTACACAAACGGTGTAGTTTGTGTGAATGAATAATTTTAGCCAATCAAATAACCGACCAATCAGATGTCAGAACGTTATTGAGAATAATTTTAGCCAGCAGAGGCAAGACTCGACGAAATGGAAAGAAAAAGAAAAGCAAGAGAGAGGAGAAAATTAGAGCAGGAAATCGCTATCGATAAAATCGAAATTGAGATAAAGGAGAGAGAAATTAGAAATTATTTCGAAAATATCGTCGCCACCGAGGTTCGAACCCGGGACCTCACTCCCCCCAGCGAAGAGCATAACCACTGCACCACGACCACATTGACTTGTCGTCCAATCCCAAATATCCAAAGGTTTGACTGCAATAGCTCTGGTGAACCAGAGCCAATCAAATAATCAACCAATCAGAGGACACAACGTTTGTG
>JACCGJ010021567.1:0-10340 GCA_013407085.1 Atriophallophorus winterbourni | reverse complement strand
TGCAAGCTCGGGCACCATGGCTGCACAAGGATATCAAGCTGCTCGAGAGGATTTATCACAGAGCAACTAAAATGGTTGGCTGTCTCCGCAACCTACCTTATGAGAATCGACTCATGCATCCTAATTGGGATACACTGCCTCGCAGACGCGTTCGATTTGATCTAAGCCTAACTTATAAAATAATGAACTCAAAGATGCACCCTCTGAGGCATCTGTTTCGCCTTCGGTACTCACCTACTGGCATCTGATGTTCCACATTCCCACCGGAACTCCCGTCGGTTCTTCTATTCGGTGCGCGTTTGTTTCTTATGGAACTCCCTACCGTCATATGTAGTACAATCATCTAGTGAGAGGATTTTCAGGAACAAATTGGATATATTTATGCGTAGAAATTCCACCGTACATCCCGTTTATATAACATGATCTCTATCCAAACGAATATTTTTTTCTAACTTCAAAACTGTCGATCTTCCTAATGCCTCAATTTATTTTGTATATATATTTATTGTTCCTATACGAATATCCTGTGGTGTTGTACAGCTACGAGCTTTTTATACCATAAATTCTTGAATCATGCTATCGATGTAATGTTGTTGCTGATGATGATGATGATGAGCCATGAACTATCACCTTCACAAGATGAATGCGGTGATATACACATGTCAAAGATACTGGATCCATTTCTATCGTAGACTCCATTCGACTTATTCTCGTTCATCTCTCAATGACAATTCAATCAATCTGTTCTGATGATTTAGATGCCCTCGTTAGCCTTCAATGTTGTCCAGTGGTATCATCGTGATTTTCTGTTGTTTTATTCCTTTGCCCCAGCTCTCTTCCTACACCTCCGCGGTGGCATCCTCAGCAACAGACTCACGGATTTCTGTGACGTCCACAACGCTCAGCCAACCGGCTCCTCACTGTCTTCCTTATTCTCGAGACTTATTTGCTTGCGCAACGAAACATGCGAACCACGTCTCAGAACCGTCTCAATGCATGGGGTAAGTCTGAGACGGTGATTACTCTACGATATTCGTGAAGTGTTTCTAACTCCCCGCTATATGGTTTCCCCCGCGCAGAACTTCTAACGCAATTTTTCCTACACGTGGTTGTCAACGCGAGGCTAGTTTGCCCTCGATCGCTTCCTTGCCCACCTACACCTCCATTGTACCGTCTACAATGAACATTCAAGAGGCTTATCCGTGGAGCTATAGTGCCGCATCTCAACCGAATTTGTTTCTCCCTCGTGGGCCGTCAGATCCCCTGATGGTTCCACTGATGGTTCAGCTCCCGGAACAAACCACACCTTCCCTCGTGGTTTGTCACGAACAGTCCCTGCTGAGGCGCCCGCTTCCATACTTGAATTCATTGCATGAACAACAAGAGGAATCGCGGTCTTCAACGCTGGAGCTACCGCAGCAGGAAGAGAGTCTCCTACCGGATGATATAATCAAAGATGTATTTGATCGTGAGTTTGATTTCAGTTTGGTTGTTCTCATTTAATCAATATACTAGCACCCGTTAGATAGGTTCCAACGATTGGCATAGTCGGGGGTGGCAGTGGGGATAAGCTCCCACTGTCTATAAACCGCTCCCGTATGACGCGCGTCTCAAATAGCCTCTTACAACCAAGACCAGCTTCTGGCCTGTACAAATGGCTCCCCGAGCCCGGCGAAACTGCTTCTTCCAACAGGAGGGCGTGCGACGTCGAGTGACTGGCGCCTGAAAACCAGTTTGCTTCGGTACATGGAGCTCGTTAGCCTGCGTGGTACATTTCATTCAAGGGAAGGAAAATCCTGATTTTAAACCTCTGCTGCCTCGCGGGATACCCGATAGCGGGAGAAAACCCTGAGGAAAAAATTTGCAGCAGAGTCTCGTAGACGGTTAGTTGGTGCACACCACCTCTTTCTGGCAACTCACTGCTGCCTTGCAGGTCGCACTTGGTTGTGCAAAGGCTAGAGAAGCTGACTCGAACAAACGCCGAGTGGTGCTGGGAACGCCGCTTTGTACACAAATTCCCAAGAGTCTTCATTGAAGCTGACTCATCCTCCAGGAGGAGATAGTCGCACAAAAGACAAAAAGTAGAAGACCCCATAGATAGATAGATAGATAGATAGATAGATAGATAGATAGATAGATAGATAGATAGATAGATAGATAGATAGATAGATAGATAGATAGATAGATAGATAGATTGGTAGGTAGATAGATAGATTGGTAGGTAGGCAGGTAGGTAGGTGGATAGATAGAAAGATAGATAGATAGATCTGAACTGCTTACCATTTGCCGTCAATTAATCAACCCGTCGTTAAGTTTGGCTTTCACCTCAATGATGCTCTTCTTCCTCCCTTTTTCCAGTTGAAACCATGGTGGCCGCCAAACAAAAGCAACGTCAGCTAGAGCTACAGCAGCAGCATGCTCCCACAAAATGTTTCTCCTCTTTCGGCCAAACGCATTGCTATTCAACCATCCAGGAGTCCCGAGAACCATACAACTCTGGTCCGGTGACCGTCACGTTAACTTCCTCCTCCTCTCCCAGCCCTTGTTCCCCTCGCCTAGGTCCAAACACTCAACCGGCGAGTATCACCCCATGAGCTCGCCGTCTAATCCTCCCTACCGGTGCCTCGCCACAACCCCAGTGTTTCCAGCATCTACCTCATCCTTTCTCACACTCTGTCGCCACTTTTGTACATTGTATCCACCAATCACACAGATTCTCTCCTCCTCCAGCGTGGTACTAAATTTGTCTTTCTTTTCTCACGCTGAATGCAACCGTGCGCCGATGTGTGTGTGAAGAATCTGATTCCCACGTATCTGTGTGTGTGTGCGCCCGCCAGGATTTAATTCACCCCCCGCACTCCGTTCAGGATCAATCAATCAGCTTTTTCACTGCTTTTTTCCGTTTGGTGGACACTTTTATAATTTTTTTTGTAAGCATGCCTATCTCTGGTCGATTACTTGATGGCTTTTTTCTATTATAATCTTCTCTCTCTCGTTTTGCTCTCGTTCTATTGTGGTACCACTCAGGCATTCGTTTTTACCGCAACACCTGTACCCTTGTTGCCTATTTTATGATCAAATTATACAAGCGATTTTGTTCCAATCCCTGAATTTCCCCTAGACACTGACCCCCTTTATGGTTTTTATTTATTTATTACTCCGATGTTTCTGTAAAGGTATATTTGTGATCTATATGTATCCGCGATTGTGAGTAGTTTTTATGTTTTATCTCTCCGGACGGGTCAATAGTTTTATTCTCACAGATGTCGGGGCGGTTTAAGGAGGTATGACAAGCCTACTTTATCATTCCCCCCATTCATGTCTAGGGCTTATTAAGTCGTACTGGGTTCGGAAAATACAATTCATTACTCGCGACCCCTCTTGAAAATTTTTTTACTAGAATGCGAGGGTCCGCGGGTGTTTACATTCTGTTTACATTTTAGAGAACTCTGCACTAGGGTAAATAAACACAGGAAACGAGTAGGAAAGCGACCCCGCAATCCCAGTTAATATCAATCACTGATTCGGGATTCGGCCCTAGCTGAACACGTGCTAGACACTGGACACCGCGTAGATCTTGATAACGTGGAAGTGATAAGACGGGGTGTGAAATCTTACAGGGAAAGACTTCACGCCGAGGGCTGTTGAAATAACAAAGGCTTGGGAGAATGCGGTGAACAAGGTGGATGGGGCGGATATCTCAACAATCTGGCGTTCGGTTCTGCAGCCGATAAGGATTAACGAACATCACACCTAATACGCACACGATCACGTAAGCAGTGTGTAAGCAGACGCTGTTCACACCTGTACACTTAATAAATAATTAGAGATGAACATAGCAATTAAAGTGTGATCAATTATCTGTCTAGCTTAGAGAACTCAGGATTGGTCAAGAGAATGCCATTTAAACCTGAACACTGTTCGTACCGACACCCTTGGTCTGACGAAGCTTCTGTGTTCAGAAGCGAAACGTTACCAAAAACTTACTATAATCGATTCATTACAAACTTTATTTTCATGGTTAAGCTTCTTTTCTCAATTGTGTATCCGCGGTTTAATAAGATTGAAATATCGACGGTGTATGTTTGACCGATCACAACCACTCGACTGTTTACATTGTGGGGGGAACCAGAGTTCTTAAAGTGTTTGGTTTAAGCTCAGTGGAACCTGCTTGCTCTGTCCGCATTTGATTTTTGCTAACGTCACCTTTGGTGAAGGCTGCCACAAAGGCATGCGTTTTCCCGATTCTACATATTCACTGATTAAAAACGGTTGAAGGCGGTATTCTTGCCCAAATATATGGGTACAACTTAACAAGAGATGGATTCGCCAACATTTTTCGAGCTGTCAGCGAGTCATGCCTTGTGCTCGAAATTGTCTCTACCGCAAGTGGTTTTCGTTCCAAAGGCTTGTCTCTTAATATCCCTAGATCCACTCCGTTCCATCTGAAGTTTGATTACCTGAGGATTTCACTTATCGAATAGCGACACTAAGATCATATTCTTTGGGCCTTTTATTATTCTAGAGAAGGCGGGGGTTTAAAAAGAAACCTGTTTAAGCACATGAAAATACAACAAAATACTTGGGTGTAGAATAAAAAGTATTTGCACGTTATTAGAGCCGACACGAATGCCTTCTGGCTTTCAAAACATTTGCTTGCTTTGTAAAATATTTGATTTCGTGTCACATCTTTGTCGCAAGCCTGATTTTTATGAGCAGTGCTCTCTTGCCATGGACCTACATGAGATTATCACGTAAACTTTATCCTGTTTGCATTAGCGTCGTGTATATTTCGTGATGATATCTTGTTTAATCCATGTAAAAACTTCGTCATAATTTTATAAATTTGGAATCATGTATTGTGGTGCTCCCATCCTCATCCCTTACACGCCACTACCGGTTTCTGGCTGTTTGTCGTCATCAGGTGGAATCATGAAGTTCTCAATTATTAAGCGTACAGATTCCAAACGATAAAGCATGGCAATCTTAGAATTCGTGCCTCAGAAAATATATGTGTATATGATAGAATGCGCCATCGTCGTATTGAATTCGTCGGTAATTTGAGGAAATTAACGTACGAGAAACAAATACAACGGTTGATTCTGCACGCACCTCTTCGCTTATAAATTCGTGATCATGTAGTACTTATTCACAAAATATAACTCATTTAAAAACCCTTCAAAACTTTTATTCAATCATCGTGGCTCACGACATACAAGTAGCAACCCAGCAATATAACAAGCATTCATTCCTACTTTGAATGTCGTGAATATTTTCATCCTGTTTGTTTATTTACTAAGTAGGTCTTGTTTTAACAAGGTAATACTTGAATGCCACTGTTACATAGGGTTCGCCCAACGAACCACGATATTCAGACACAGACTTACAAAGTGATTCTTAGTCGAGCACTCAGGGCGCTTGTGGATGACCAAAGTAATGTGTTGCTCACATCACCATCCCTTACACACCACTACCGGTTTCTGGCTGTTTGCCGTCGTCAGGTGGAGACAGTAGGATCAGGTTCAGTGTGCCTTGAAACAGTGGATTAAAGGTAAACAAGTGTATACTTGAATGCCACTGTTACATAGGGTTCGCCCAACGAACCACGATATTCAGACACAGACTTACAAAGTGATTCTTGGTCGAGCACTCAGGGCGCTTATGGATGACCAAAGTAATGGTGTGTAAGGGATGGGGATGTGAGCATCACGTTATTTTAGTCTTGTTTTCTTTCATATAGTTCTCCAAAAAACTACTTGTAAGGTTAAATCGTGATCGGCTCTATCGTGATGATATGCGTGAATTAAAAAGCCTGCTTTGCAACGCGTGCATTTGAACAAAACTCGCAAATGCCAACACCACTACAAGTTCGCTATCCGGTGAATAACTAACGAATGTTAGTTAGAAAAATAGAATCCTAGGCAACTCATAAGAATAAGCGACTATTTAGGATATGGAATCACGTCACGTTTCTTGTAAGAGATCGCATGTAATTCCAATGCAACTTGATTACGAAAAAGAATCGTGAGCTTCACTAAAACGATAGCAATTAAGCAATCAAGGGTTACTCTAAAAGTTTTCGGCATGGAGCCTCCTAACGGATTGTCTTATTCTGCCCAATATACCGCCGATGCTTTAGCTAGGTTTTAAACAACCGTGTTCAATACTAAGAGTTGTATCGAGTAACACGTTTTACCATATTTGCCAAATTGTATATATATTATTTTAAATTACCGTCAAAGAATACATATTTAGGCTGGAACTTCGTAAACTAAACGAAAAAAAGACTCCTGGAGCAGACAAAATTATTCCCACATAGTTGTGATGATTCACCTTTTTGCATATTTCAACTTTGTATACAAGTATTCGTTTTTGCATTGTTTGCTTTACTCGAATTAATGCTTGTAAAATACACTATTTGGCGGTCAAGATGATTTCGAAGCTTACGACTTTGTCTTCTTCCGTAGTTGCGAATTTTGTGTGAGTTACTTCACGCGAGAATTGTGCCTAACGGATCCTCCGACTTTTTAGCGCGTTCTTCACTTTGGATTCCTTCTTTTGGTCTTTTCTGTGTGGATTTATCTCGCTATCGTTTGACTTGATTGGATTTTTCGTTGGGCATTTACTATTTTATCTTTAGTTAGTTCATTCCATTTTTGTGGTATTTTATGTTGAGCAGATTTATTTTTGGTTCACAACGTACTCAGCAGGTATGGCATTTCTCTTACTGTTCCTCTCACGCGTCTGTTCAATCTCAGCCTACATGAAGGAATACTTCCAAACGCATGTTTGAACATTTAGAAAATCAAAATATTTTGACCACAGCACAACACTGTTGTCGAATAAATCGTTGCTATTTAGTTAAACTTCTAACTACTTTCGAGGATTGGACCAGGGCGCAAGACGTAGGCGATTATGTACATACTTGCTACATCGATATTTCCAAAGCTTTCGTTAGAGTCAACCATGACATGTTAATAAAATCGTGAAGCTTATGAAATAACGAGGATGTTACTGAATTGGATGAGAGACTTTCTTACTGATAGGAGCGTCCATGTTCGCTTTAGCAACATCCTCTCTAGAAAAAAAGACTTCGCAAGCGGAGTTCCAGAGGGCTCGGTCTATGGAGCTCTGTGTTATTCTGATACAACAATGATATAGTGAAGGATATTGCTTGTAATTTGATACTGTTTGCCGATGATATTAAAATATGGAAACGTTTTAGGACTATTAACTTCTATATGCCAGTGCAACGGGATCTGTGGAACCTATTTTGTTAGTCAAATGGCATAGGCAGCTAAAAATTCTTACTACCAACCTTTCCAAAGTAGGTGCAGCGCGTCTTCCAGACTGGTGTCCCCGCGATCATATATCGCAATGGTTAGTTACGCTTCAGGATATGTCCCGAAACCGTGTTCAATGGCGGTCTTGCACTAAGCATCTTCTTGGAGTGTTTGCATAACCTTGTATGTTGTCAAGCGGAGTGACGAGAAAAGCTTGTTATGATGCATGACAGTGAAAGCCGCAAGGAAGCTGCCGTGCTGATGTTGCTCTACTCGTTCACGAAACTTGTTTGAATGCATGTTCCATTCGAGGTATAGGCACCTCTTCCCAGTTTGTTTGTGCTTACTCTTCTATAGAAGCCGTAGCAATTTAAGTCCCACCCTTCCCCATGTTTTAGGATTTTACTTTTTCATGGTTGTATGACAGTTAAGCATTCGGTACGTGCTACCGGTGTAATGCTGTCTTTGATGATGATGATGATGATGATGGTTTTGTTAGTCCCAGACAAAAGAGTTGCCCTTTAATTCTGATAAACATAAATGCTGCGGCTTTGCAAATTTCTTCACCCCATGTTAAAGATTGCGCGCAAGTTCTCGTCTGGATTACTCCAACTACGTTCTGGGTTTCGAGCAACCTTAAACCCGGACATTGTTGCCGAACATTGTATAATAAATCTCACCGTATCTTGGGTCTATTTAACAGAATATTCAGGAGTTTCACGCCAGCAAACTTATTCCAGTTAATTAACACATATGTACGTCATGTTACGGAATTTGCAATCTCAGTCTGTTCACTATGGCTAAAGAAATATATTGAACTACTTGACAGATTTTATCACCTTGCGACTGAGTTGGTCTCTCGTTGAAAAAATTCACATTTGCAATAGTGAATGTAAAATTTTGACCTACATGATGTTATGCCAGAAATACGAAGTGACCTTATGCTGGCATTTAAAATTTTGCACACCGACAATCTTTTCCTTAAACATTTACTTAAACCCAAGCACCAAAATCTGCCTTCCTTCATCTAGGATATGGTCGACCGCATCGATCATAATCCATCGAAAGCAATAGCATTTGATCAGTAGCTGACGTGAAAATTGCTTCTGCGAAAACCGCTTTTTGTGAGCAATTCGTAAATCGTTTTCCGTTTTAACAGCACATAAGACACATCCTTCTTTACGGACTTACAGCTATCTAACCACTAACTACGGAAAGTGTAATGCGCTGATGTGAGTGCAACGCCATGCAAAATTGATGATTCTCGGTATTAAATCATTGAGCTATGAAGAGCGTCGAAGAAAACGCGACATGTTCGCACTCGAGTATCGTCGAATCAAGTATGGTTTGCTGATGACAAGGCGGATGTTGTTGAAAGAATATGGTAATGAAGTGATATGAAGCTTAACACACGGAGAACTCAATGGCTTGCTGCAAGATGCATCTTATTCACCAGGATTGTGAACACACGAAATGGCCTTCCAGGAAGAGTCTCTGGTACAACCACAGAGGAGTAGTTCAAACATGCACTTGGAAAATGCTTGAGGGCTGTTTTTTAAAGGCAATACACCGGTAAATGAAGCCCGTTCATCTAAATGACGATCGTGTCGATACTGGACATTGTCAGTGAACAGAATATGATGCGGCTGACACAGGTCAACTATATGCCGTCTATACAGAAAAAGAAGAAGAAGAAGGGAAACAAATGATTATTATTTATCCCGTTCATACATCTATGAAGATCAAATCTCATTACGTTCACTTATACATTTTTAAACACAAATATTATAACATGAAAATCGAATTCAATTTCCTTCAATATGCGCTCCATAAAACTTATGTTTTCCTCTCAGATTCACGATATTTTTTGAAACATTGACACGTTTGTTGTAAAACGAACTGACTTTTCATTAAGCATTCACTTCGATCATAGATGTTACTGAATAACATATAATCTTTTTTCTTAAAAGAATATTCAGCTTAATATGTTTGATAGTTCCCGTCTCAACGGCAAATAGTAAGCATTTTGACCAAGGCGAACGCGATTGTGGATTGAAGATTGGATCTACTTTGATCCGAATTCGGATGTGGTAGTTTTTTATGATTTATTTGTGTGCTACAAAACGCAATGCGTTCAGGATTTTTCCCCATATTCTATAACGAAGTCTGCTAAATGTACTAGAAAGAAACACTCCATGTATATGGGATCAGGAGTTCCGACAACGTAACATGAACACAATCATAAATCTTTACTTATTGAAATAAGTCAACATTGTTTTATGGTTTCCGTCTTAGATCTCTTGACGTTGAGCCTAAGATTATTTGTTAATTCATAATTGCAAGAATAATACTTCAGATAATGTTGGTACGACCAACCTTTCCAATCATATGATCTCACGCTCATGTAGACTATGTTTGAGCCCATGACCAGGAAAAAAGCTCATTTGTATTACTTTTGAACCATAAATCTTAAATCATAAATCATGGTTATGGGTTTAAACTCATTATACATGTGTTTAGACACATTTGATTGAACAGGTTGGTCGAACAAGCCTTATCCACCAATGGCATACAAGCGCTACTTGTTTACCATTTTCTATACTGCTTTGAGCGCATGCAGATCCCGATCCTACTGATCATACCTGATGTGTGCAAAAAGCAACGAGCCTGTCCGTGGTGGTTTTGTGTTATCATATTGCATTGCAAATAAGCTTTATTTTATTACTTCAGACAACATGTACTTTTAACTTTCTACATTCTGGTTATTCATTAAAACATCTTTGTGTTTATATGGGAATTAGTTTTCCAAACACGTATTTGTGTGAAAGATGCATTCTAGGAACATTTGGTAAAAAAACACATTTTTATGTTATCGACCAATTAGTTTTAACCGTATTATTACTTTTAACGCGGTAGATGAAAAGCTTTTCAAATGCCGAGCATCTTCAATACTCGATTATAACAGTTACATTATATCTCTTGCTGAAGGAACAGTTACTAACCTGCATCGATTCCTTCAACAAAGGTTAGGCTACAGGACAGCACATGACATCAGTT
>JACCGJ010021562.1:0-12036 GCA_013407085.1 Atriophallophorus winterbourni | reverse complement strand
TGCGAGGCTTGCTTGCACAAAATCAATTCACGCTCAAGTTACTGGACACTATGGCCCGACAGTTACCTCACCTGGCAGCGAATCCATGCAGATTATTGTGAACCGTTTTTAGGAAAAAATCGCACTTGTGATTATCGACTCGTATTCCAAGCGGCCAGAAGTCTTTCTGACAACCACAGCAACGACGGCGTTCACAAGCAAGCTCTAAGGAAGTGTTTCAGCCGTGAAGGTATCCCACAAGTACTGATCACTGACAATGGTGCCCAATTCTGTTCCAATGAAATGAAGGAATGGCTGGATAGCATCGGGTGCCGACACTTAAGAACTGCTCCGCGGCATCCATGTTCCAATGGCGCTGCAGAGAATCTTGTGAAAACTATCAAGAGTGCTATTTACTCAGCCAATCCTGGGAGCTTCCAAGCCTTGGACGTATTCATTGATAACTTTCTACTGCAATACCGTAATGCCGTTCATTGCACGACCAGAGAGAGCCCAGCCCAGTTGTTCAAATCCAGGACACTCCGAACTACCCTACACCGAAAGAATTCGAGTGATGTGATTTATTTCAGAGGAAACGACTTGAGACCCGCTCATGGCATCGTCACGCGACAGATCGGAAATTCAATGATTGAGATCACTGACCTAAAGGATGCAAGTGTGCACCAACGTCACAAAAGTCAAGTACAATTCAAAAGTTCAGTAGAGGAAAACATCAATCAGGAATCGACGCATCAACCAGAACCAAGTGTGAAACCTCAGGAGCCAACTTCTCTTAGAAGGTCTGCGAGGTTGGCGAATCGGAACAACGCAACAATTTCGAGGGGGGGAGGTTGTGGTGTGGTTCCGCAAATCCTACCCACCATGATGCAAGCCGAGCCGGTTGGCTGTGATGATGGTTTGAATAATAATCAATACTAATCATTGATCCCGTATTTAAAATTCTCGTTGTTAGAGTTGCATTAATTAATACACACTGTAGTTCGCGTGAGCGTGGTTTGTTCTCACTTACGTTCTTGGGCTGCTTATTCAATTCAATTCATTACAAGAGGTTCTATTAAATCACCTCTTAAACGACGGCGCCTAAGGTAGAAAAGATCGAGAGACATTAGGCGCACAGCGTACGGTTTCCCTCGCTGACCTTCAATCATGCGAGTTGCGAGGCGCTGTACACTTTCAAGTCGGAGGATGTCCTTTTTGTAGTGAGGACACCACGCCTGAACACAGTATTCAAGATGCGGCCGGACTAATGCCTTGTACAGTGGCAGGAATACATCGGGTCTTCTGCTCGATAGCACTGATTTCAGCCGAAAAAGTACCTTGCGTGCACGCTGAGCCGCAGCGGCACATTGGTCCTCCCATTTGAAGTCAGCCCTAACCAGTACACCCAAATCCTTAACACACTGTGTGGCGTTAACACTGAGGGATTTTCCCGCCACCTGGACCGAAATCTTATCAACCAGTGTTGACAAGAGTTGGCTCTTATTTAGGTTCAGTGGGAGATCCCACTGGTATGACCAGTTTATGACCCGATCAAGGTCGTGCATCAAGGTCTCTTCATCCGTTGATCCGATGAATTTCACATCATCCGCGAAAATGAAGCATGGGCACTTCAATTCAGAGGACAAGTCATCGATGAAAATCAGGAATAGAAGAGGGCCAAGTACCGAACCTTGGGGTACACCACTGATCACGTCAGTTTGATTCGACAGCGTACATCCTACTCTCAATCGGAATGTCCTACCTGTAAGGAAGGCCTTTATCCAAGCAAGTAGACTACCCCGTATGCCTTTGGCTGCTAGCTTAATCTCTAGAAGGCGGTGATTTACGGAATCGAAAGCCTTACTGAAGTCTAGGTAGAGGGCTTCGACAGGTTTCCCTTCATCCATCCTTTTAGTGGCAGTATTGAGAAAGCTAAGGAGGTTAGTCAGACAGGATCTACCCTTAAGAAATCCATGCTGAGTTACACTCAACAGAGAATGCCGACAAAGATGCTGACAGATTTTATCACGCAGCAGTTTTTCCATTACTTTAGAGACGGTGCTGGTTAGGCTGACCGGTCTATAGTTACCAACAGTTGACCTGCAACCGCCTTTGTGTATTGGCACGACTATGGCTTCCCTCCACTTACTGGGAACAACTCCTAGTTGCAGGCATGAATTAAATAGCTGGCAAAACGGTTCGGCAAGCACTGAAGCAAAGATTTTTAACCATAATTGAGTAGATGCCGTCCGGTCCCTCATATTTGTTGACCCGAACATGGATAAGTGCGTCAAACACCTCAGCCTCATTGAAGGACAACTCATCTAATACATGGACACCAGGTGTCAGGTTAAGCAGACCTGACGGTGCGTTTGAAGAATTATCCCGTCGTTGGACGCTACTGAAAAACCCTGAGAAGGCAGTCGCCTTAGACAGGTCGGTATCGGCAACTTTTCCGTCCTCCAGTTTCAAATCCCCTATGTTTTCCCTAGTTTTTCCTTTTGAATGTGCGTAGCTATAAAACCTTTTCGGGTTGGATTTAGCATCTTTAGCTAGAGATAACTCAAAATGCTGTTTGAGCACACGTTGTAATTTAACACAGGCATTCCGAGCGGTTTTGTAGCGGGCCCAAGAACCAGAAGTAAGGGATAGCTTATATTGCCGCCATAGACGATCCCGTTTACGGGTAGACCTACGGACTCGAGGTGACCACCAGGGTGGCCTTCAATTCAATTTCAATTCAATTCAATTTTAATGATCCAAAAAGCATATAGGTTTACAAAAAACCACATAATTATATGACAACAACGAATAATATAACAAGCAAAAATGGGATTAGATTGCTTACTGGGCAGTTCAAGAATCAAGTAAATATCCAAGGGCAGAAATTGTTCTCGATTGATGGGATAACAAATGTAAGTGTATGGTGTTAAGATGCCTTCTCGCACACTGCAGCGGAGCGTGGTTATCTTGTAACTCGTTTAGATACTTAGAAATTCTATCCTAGTTTTCATTTACATTTAAATCGCTAGATAACTGAAGGGAAGATTTTGAAGTCTGCAAGAGTAAACCCCAGTCTACACGCCTAAAATTGCGTCTGGGACGAGAGAAAGGTTTGCGAAAACGCAATATCGCTTCGAAGCTTATTATTACGTGATCACTTTTGCCGAGCGGCGGTAGGTAGTTTAAATGACTAATAGCTTCTAGCTGGGACGACAATACCAAGTCAACAATGGATGGAGTGCATCCATGGCGAAACCTTGTAGGATCATTGGAATGCTGGTGCAGCGCATGATTATGGATCCATTCGAGAAAGGTGTCAGATTGCTGGGTGACTAGACCAGTGGGGACAGGCCAATCTATGTCTGGGAGGTTGAAATCACCCAAGATAAGTACACTGTGAGCTGAGTGAAACAAACCGTCGAGTGTCTCAATAAGCTGTGTAAACTCCTGTATGGATGCACTGGGAGTGACGTAGACACAAGCAATTGCGAGCGATGACTTGTAGCAAGTCAGAATACTCGTAACAACTTGGACGTTTTAAATGGCTAGAGATATCCCTGTACCCATGTTGTGCAAACCATACTCCAAGAGCAGTGCAACGCCACCGCCTCTCCTATCGCCCGGCCTATCGCATCTTATGACGAGATACTGTTCACTGATGTTTACCGGCACCTCATCAATCGCAGACAGCTAGGTCTCAGAAAGCGCAATAACCCTTGGGTGTAACTGAGCCACACATAGGGAATGTTCAGCCCACTTATTCCTGATGCTGCATACATTTGCATACAATACTTGGGCAATGGTTATTCGTGCTTCTGAAACTAGTCCTGTTTGGCCCTCGGTCGAAGCACCCGGAGGAGCTGCACGTTTTTTGACGCGCTACTTAGAGCAGCAGCATCAGTTTCGGCAGCCTCTTGCGTAAACGTAACGGACCGTTGCCTGACAATTGAGACCGCATCCATAGAAGAGAAGCAACTACTGGAGTCATTGTCTCGGGTGCCATCGTCAATTGCGCTAAGACAATCAACGTCATCTGGGCCGGACAACAAGACTAGTGGCAAAGTGCTGTTCGGTATGCCCGTCTGTGACTGAATAGCGTTTTGCGCTGCATCCGGGTTAAAAATGACCGATGTTCTCATTGCTAAGTTTCTCCTATTGGAATCAGAATCATTTTGCCGAATCCGGGACGGAGGGTTGTCGGGCTTCACCTGAAGTTTATCTAGCGTTGAGTTTGCGATATACTCAGCCCTAGCCAGGAATGCATCCCGATCCGCCTGATAATTAAATTCAACCAGGATTGGTCGAGGGCAGTTACCGATCCTCCATCTTCCTACTCGGTGGATTCGCACTGTGGAAGTAGAAGGCTTCATATCCACCATTCGGAGAAGATCGTTTATACACCTACGATCAAGATCTCTGCGAGACTTAGATTCCTTAATATATGGTTCCGCTCGATTAAAAACTAGTACATTTCTAGTTCTAGATTTCGGAGCAGAGGGATTGCTGTGCAGTGATTCGATTTGATGACGCAAACCATTCAATTCCTGAATAATTTGCTCCAGCATAGGCGAACCGGCATCAATTGAATGTTGCCGTTTTCGTGTACTAACCTTACTGGCCTTAGTACGCTTCTTGGAGGTGCCAGCTACATTGGCCACCTTGGGAGTGGCAGCTTGCCTGGGTGGACGGGTGACCTGGCTAACCTGTTCGACTTTCCCCTCGGCTGCAGCTAATCTAGATTTTTTATTCGCACGTTTTTTCAAAGTTCTCCGTACATTGGCCTCCTTGGGAGGATGGTGTAACTGGTTAACTTTGTCAACTTCCGCCTTGACTGGAGTTGTCCCCGGGCTCAGGTTTGCGCTCAAAACAGATGCATAGGTTTGAGTGGGTATGACGTTAGACGTGCTAGGCGAAATTTCACTATTTTGAGGCTTTACAATAACAAAAGCAGCGTCACTGGCAGCCTTATGGTAGGAGCTGCAATACCACTGTAACCAGCGGTACTTTGCATAAATCCCATAGTGAGATTTATGTATACCAGAGCAGCTAGGGTGAGCCCAACGCTTGCACGCTGTGCACTCAATGCCCCTGGCCACTTTTTTGCAGCAATTGCCGTTGAGGCAAGCATTAACTGTACTCATCTTACGGCGAGAAATATAAGAAACGATAATGTACCAGCAAGATTATAGACTGATTTAATCACAAGCGTAATTAATCAGCACGAAATATAATAGACGATTTGCTTTTTATAAGGTAGTAAAATAGTTAGTCTATTTTACAGTATTTCACAGATTAGCGAAAATGCGTAATAATTTTTAGCAGAGCGTGGAAAATACAACCAAGTTGAACGTGCCGCGCAAGTTCAGTTCAGTATCAGTATCACAGGGCGATAATCGACCAAGTCGAACCGAGTGCCATGATTCTTGCGGAGGTGTGCTCAAAAACACTCGCTTCTATCAGGATCGATTTGCAAGTAACGCAGGCGTGTGTAACTGTGAATGGAAGATGGGAGAGGTCTCATCACTGAAAGGTGAGAGAGTTATGCATGTTGCATTTCCAATCGAATGAAAAGACCATGGACATCAGTTTATTTCTACAAATACGAAAAATGAAAAAGAAACTCTTTTTTGTGTTTCAAAATGTTTCTCGAATGTTTTTGTGTTTTTTTGATCATAAATATGGAGGGATTTAGTCTTAAGGGTAATGCTCCAGGAAAAGCACCTGCCACCGTTCGCCCAGCCCATGTTTGAACGCAATTACTGAAGTTGCCATGATTAGTTCAAGTTAAAGTTCAATTTGCACGGGGCTTAAGGTGGCTAGAAGCCAATCACGCGCTCAGATTTCCTTTGACGGTATGCGGTTGAGCACCCGGCACTTCGATTTCGAGTATACATTTTGTACTTTTTAGACGTTCTTGTTCCCGGATATCTGGGAAGTAAGGTAAAGATTCTCTTCACCAGAACAGTTAGAGGTCATCTATTCAAGAAACAATGCAATAATATGCGTGGAAAATGTATGATGTATGAAATCACTAGCCTAGTCGAGGCCAAGTGGAGCACATTCCAAGACTGCATGCTGGCTAAGATGCTGTCAGGTTGTCCAAGCCTAAACATATATGAGATGTTAAATGTAATAATAAGTTTTATGTTGTTGTTTAAGTATTTTTGTTTGACAATGTGCGGAAATATTATAGGCCATTTAGCGTCTAATTCCTTTTTAAAGCTTAACACATTTGTGAGGTTTACTATATAATCTGGGTGCTTGTTCCATAAATTGACAACACGGTTTCTGATAAAGTGCTCACGTGCCAGCAACCTGGGCCTACTCTTAAGAAGTTTCCTATAATTACCCCTTGTAGCTGCTTTAGGGACAAGTTTAAGGAGTTCAGTAATATTATCACCTGTAAGACCCTTTAGAATCTTAAAGGCTTCCATTAGCTCGCCTCACAGCCACCGTCTCTTTAGCGAGAACAAATCGAAGTCCTTAACTCTTGCCTCATATGTTTAACCTGTTTGAACCTCAATTATCCTAGTCGCAAGGTGCTTTACCCCTTTGAGATATGCGATAACATTTTTAAGTAAGGTGCCCAGGATTGAACGCAGTATTACAAGTGATGCCGCACGACTACTTTTATAATGCAATGAAGATTCAAGGTTTTCGGCATGACAACGCTTAGCACAATCTGAACAATTCTCTGTGAGCCTTGTTTGTTTGGTTCAGTTCAGTTTAGTTTGCGCAGTTTGGACAGTCGGTGACTAATTGATCAATCAAGCGTCCAGATTTCTTTCGTTGGTATGCCACAATTCAAACTATATCTCTGCAAATTTCATCTGGCATGAGTTTATAATTATCACTATCAGTATCAGTTCAGTCTGGTTCAGTTCAGTTGACACTCTAGTTTTAATGGCTGATAAGATAATAGAGAGTCAGAATTTCTGTCAGTGGAAATCTTCAAACGAGCGCCCACCACTATCGAAGTTGGTTCATTGTTCTTTGGTAACCTCGTCGTATGCGAAGATACTTCAAGTGTTCCCCATGCCGACCTTCGGTTGCAGTATTTGTAGCTGTGACAGGGAAAAACTGAAAGGTATTCTATTCACCATGCCAGTGAGAGGTGAGCTATAGAAAATTTGTGTGAAGATTTAAAACATTACATTTAAAACAAGGCATTCTGTAATTGTTTTTTTACATCGTGGTAAAACGGTATATAAAACATATTTATGCCAATTCTTTCGATTGGCGACCTGCATATTCATCGAAAACAGTCAGGTAATAGCTTATGCAACGAGGCATCCAAACCCGTTTTGAATGCATCTAATTATATGCAAACGATTATTTCCTCAGGCAGCTTTTTCCTGAAGCTTACCACTGTTTCGCTGAAGAAGTTTTGTCCAAGATTCACACGGTTGTAATTTTTTGAGAGCTTTAATATATATACTCTAGTTGAAGGGTAGATCGCTAGAAAGAACATGTTAAGAACACCCTCGTCACCCATGTCTTTCAGGATTTTTAAAGATTCTATTAGGTCTAATCGCAAACGATGACGACGAAATGAGAAGAGACTTTAGACGTTCCTCGTATGGTTTTCTAGACATATCTTCAACCATTTTGGTAGCTAGAAGTGTGACCCCCCCTAGTGGTAATATATTTTCGGAGGAAAGGGATACAGGCTTGAACACAGTATTCTAATTGAAGCCTGGAAATAGCCGTATATAAAGTGATAAACACCTCCGGCGTTCTCCATGTCAGCATCAGTATTAGAGGGCGATAGTCAACCAAGTCGAAACCGGTGCCCAAATTCTTTCGGGGGTGTGCTTAAAACCCCCGCCACTACCAGGATTGATTCGTATGGAGCACATGCGTGTATACTTGTGAATGGAAGATGAGAAAGTTCTCATTGTTTCTAGCTTAGTTCAGTTTGCACAGTAAGTGGCTAACGAGCTAATCAAGCGTTCGGAATTTCTTTCGGTGGAAAGCTGCAGGGGAACACCCAAAGCTGCATAAACATTTTATACTTTTTGTCCGCTTGTAAACTTCGACGATCACGATGCAACGGGATTATCCGGATTGTATTTAGGGAGCACCGCGTGATAACTGATGCTGGGAAAAGAAAAGTTTCTCTTTAACAGCACGGTGAGAGGTCAGCTGAACTAGAATCGCATATATAAACAGAAAACTCTAGCATTTACTTTATTTACGGGATAACGTTAGAAATGGTGATCTAACTATGCATGTATAAATCAGGACTCAGCAATTGAGGAGAACATTCAGGAAATAACTAACCCTAGTGTCGGCCCAAACACTTCTTTAAACTCGTGACGGAACTGCGGGATATAAGTTCTTCTGGAAGACTGTCCAGAAATTAACCACCATAAGGCTGACAAGTAATTCATCGAGTGATGCCGACATCGCATCTGAGCAAGTTTAAGAGGATGGCCCCGATACAAAGCTTGAGACTGAAGTTAGAAAGTCCTTCGTTAAAACGCCTCTTAAAAAGGTTTCAATCAAGTCGCCTCTAAAACAATGGCGCCTAATTGAGAAAAGATCTAACCACTTTATGCGTGCAGCATGAGGTTTCCATCGCTGACCCTCAACTATGCTATTTGCGAGACGCTGTATGCTTTCAAGTCGAATAATGTCTTCTTTATAGCGAGGGCACCACGCCTGAACACAATATTCTAGATACGGCCGAACAAATGCCTTGTTGAGTGGCAGGAATTCATCAAGTCTTCCGATCGATAGCACTGATTTCAGCTGAAGACGTACCTTGAGTGCACACGGAGTTGCAGCGGCACATTGTTCCCACCTTTCGAAATGAGCCCTTATCAGTAAAGACAAATCCTTAATACACTGTGAAGCGTTAACACTAAAGGAATTTCCCGATACCTGGACTGAATTCTTATCACCCAATGCTGATAATAGTTGGCTCTCATTAAGGTTAAGTGGTAGGTCCCACTGATATGTGTAGTTAATGACCCGATCGTGTTTGCACTTCAAGGTATCTTCCGCCATCGATCCGATGAAATTTACATCATCCGAAAAAAGGAAGCATGGGAAATTCAAGACAGACAGCTATTCATCAATGAAACTCAGGAATAGAATAGGACCAAGTAGCGACACGTGAGGGACCCCAAGGATAAACATCGTTGATCCTACCCGAATTATGAATATCCTACTTGTAAGGAATGCTTTTATCCAAGCAAGTAGACAATCCCTTTTTTGCTAGCTTGAAGTCTAGAAGCGGTGAATCACTGAATCGAAAGCCTTGCTAAAATCTAGGTAGAGCGCTACGACAGGCTTTCCTCCGTCCAGCCTATTAGTGTCGGTATGTAAAATTTAAAAGGCTAGTCTAGCGGGATTTACTTTAAAGAAATCCGTGCTGCAGATCTTGCCACTCAACAAACCGAGTCAATAGTATCGTCCATGAACGCCAGTTTGACTCTGTATATCGAGAAAGCGTCATTTTCACCATCTCGGTCAATCACAACAGTTTTTGGAAATCGTTGATTCATCCTTAACAGTCCAACATAAGGAGGATGAAACGTTTGCTTCACCATGTCGTTTCGGAGATAACCATAGTGGCAATGTGCCAACTTAGTTGGAATATGGAACGGTTTGGCCTCAAGTCGCGGGGAATTTTGGTGGAAGCGGCTCATATGAATTTGCAAGCGTGCCATGTAGGAAAATGGTGTTTGCCTTGCAGAAGCGCTATAATCACCAGGTAAAGTGATCTTACGACGGAATGTCAAATCGGCGACAGTGGTTTGTAAAAGAGTGTAAATGATCACCTTAATCCTAGGAGGACGATCGGTAGGACTTTGATCCAGTCAGTAACACCGTGAGCCATTAGCACGGCATTTACTTTTCTGTGCATCCGCTTCAAAATGCCATTCGCCGCAGAGTGGTAGGCAAAAGATCGGTGATGTTGGCAACCCAGAGTAACCAGCAATTTAATGGAAGCACGTTCGAAGTAGGAACCACGGTACGCTGTAACGATACCCTGACAAACGAACTGTGCCATCAACGATCAAAGAATGTGTGCGCAACTGTCTCGGAAGAGCAGTGAAACGTTCAATGCAGGCAATAGTGCATGTACCGCAATGTGTACGTGGATGTGAAAGAAACGCTCATTCTGTTCGAAAAAGTTCCTAAAGGTCTCTTGGTATGTTGGTGGATTTTAGTACGTTGTCATTCACAACATGCTTTAGCTAATTACCGAACATCTTTACTTGCTTTCGGCCAGCTAAATCTACCCGTAATTGATTTCATGTTATCACTAATGCCAGGATGGTAAGATTATATATGGTATCAAAAACTCGCCGTCTGAACGTCTGAAGTGGTTTGTAATATGTTTCAAAGGACATTAACAGAACCGTCGGGCAAGAGTAGAGGTCTGATGTCAAGTGAAAAGGAATCGCTGAGCCGTGCTATTTCAGCATCAAAAGCATGCGCTGCTCGATTTCGCTGAGGTCGAGAGAGGATGGCAAATCTATCACGCTTATTATATGAGAGGTCATCCGCGACGGCATTTTGAGCAGCTGAGACTTGTCGTATGTCATTCATAAATTGACTGACAAAATATATTTATCTCGTCTCTCTAAGGGAGTATCGAACCTTAGATCTGCTCATTGAGTGATCAGTAAACACTGTAAACTGACTGCACTCCAGAATGTAGCAGAAATGTTTGACTTCGGGATATATTGTCATTACTTTTCGACCGGATGTGCTATACTGAGTCTCTGCCCGTTGAAGTCGCTTCGAGATAAACGGCATCGGATACCATGACCCGTCAACATACTGTTGTAACACTGCTTCCACTGCCTGGGCGGATGCGTCTGTGAATAGTGACAGTGGCGTATCGATCCTATAGTGCTTCATGGATTTAATCTCAGCGATATCCTTCTTAAGTGATGTGAATGCTGATTTTGCTACGTCCGTTGAAACCAACGACTTTGCGTTATTATGGAGCAAATCGCTTAATGGGTGAGAAGCGCGCGCATTGCAGGATATGTTCACTAGTATAAGAAAACACCAGATATCATTAAAACTTGTAAGCTTCGAACAAACATTCAGGATCGTTACTGTAATTCCTTTTAGTTGTTTGAAACCTGGAGCTGATAGTCTATGACCTATGAAATCGACTGCGGTCTGGCCAAACCGACCGACTGACCGTAACACCATGACTGGACAAACGATGGAAAAGCGCAATCGGGTGACGAACAGGGTTTTTATTAGAGGTACTAGCGACTAGTACATCATTAAGATAGAGGCCTCTGTAAAACCGGATCCATAAATCGGTTGGAAGTTTGAGCGATTCATTAGACCAAAAGCATACAACAAAATCGTAGATTCCGAAAGGCGTGGTATGCGTCTTTCGGTGTCTACTTTGACTACTGGTGTTTGGTTGCACACCCGAACAAATCTCACCTTACTAAAAATGGTGCACACGTTGGTGCTGGCACTCAAGTGTTGAATATATGCGGAATGGGGTACCTATCGGGTACCATCTCTTTGTTCACCTGACGGTAATCGACACATGGGCGCCAATCGTTTAGGGTCTACTTCTGGGTCATATGCAGCGGAGAACCAGGGCTACTGGATCGCAGTATAATGCCTAACTCTAGATCTGCAAATTCTCTAGCGTTGATCGACTCGGTCGTCCGTTAACCGGGGGACAACTGGTGACAACGTGGTGTTCAACTGATATTGTGACCGCCTATAGTACAGCAGATGATAATTGGACCAAGTTCAGATATTTCGCAAAACAACTTTGCATAGCATGGTTCTGCGTCGCTAAAACTTATAACCGGGGAAATCCTTGCCTATCTGCTGGTGGTGCCAAGAAAGTTTAGATAGGTAGTCTCATCTAACCGCTGCAAGCGCCAATAACCGACAAGAAGGTTGAACAAGTTAGGAAACTTAACACGCAGGTTTGCAAATGGAACCGCAGCGATGGTAAAATTCCAGCGAAATTGAGGTCAAGGGTCATGAAGCGTTGACCGTAGTATGATATAACTGACCCGTTTGCTGCTCCTATGTGTTGGATTATCGGGA
>JACCGJ010021561.1:0-32282 GCA_013407085.1 Atriophallophorus winterbourni | reverse complement strand
CACTGTTACATAGGGTTCGTACAACGAACCACTATGTTCGAACACAAAATCACAAGGTGATTCTTCTTCAAGCACTCCAGGCGCTCATGAATGAGCAAATTAATGTGTTGCTTACGTCCCCCACACTTATACACCACTACCGTTTTCTGGCTGTTTGCGTCATCAGGTGGAGACAGTAAGTTCGAGTTCAGGTAGCCTTGAAACAGTGATAAAGCGGTAAACAAACTTATGATTGTATGTCAATGTTATATATGGTTCCTACAAATAAACACGATATTCAAATACAATATTACAAAGAGATTCATGGCCAGGCGTTCAAGGTGCGTATAAAAGACCAATGTATTGTCCTGCTCACATCGCCATCCCTTACAAATCACTACCGGTTTCTGGCTGTTTGCTGTCATCAGGTGGAGACAGTAAGATCAGGTTCGGTGAGCCTTGAAACAGTGGAAAAGCAGTAAACAAAGTACAACTTGTATGCCACTTTTGTATACGGTTCTTACAAAGAACCACGATGTTCAAATAGAGAATCACAAAGTGATTTTTGGTCAAGCACTCAAGGCGCTTAGGTATGACCAAAGTAATGTGTTGCTCACATCCCCCGCAATTACACACCACTACCGGTTTTTGGCTGTTTGCCGTCATCAGGTGTAGACAGTAAGATCACTCACTGAGCCTTGAAACTGTGGTAAATTTGTAAACTAAGTTATGCTTGTATGCCACTGTTATATAGGGTTCTAACAAAGAACCACGATTTTCAAATACAATATCATAAAGTGATTCCTGTCTAATCGCTACAGGGGCATATAAAAAACCAATATATTTTATACAGTTATGTTGGTGCGCATTATTAAATGTTTAATGGTCTAAAAAGCAACAGTCTAACAACAAACATAGGATGGTAAAAATTGAAATTTTAGTGTATAAACAATATAAGAACATAGATTAAACAGTATATAAGTGTTCTGGAAACGAATAATGAACTAAAAATTCGTCTAATTTCGTTTCAAAGTCATGCAGGCTAGTGGCGTGGGCAACGGTTGAAGGTAAACTGTTTCAAGTAAAACAGACACGGACAGAGTAAAAATACCTTCAACTGTTCAGGTGGGAATGGGGTACGACCAGCACATATTCATGGGTCCGATAATTACTCGTATCCCTTCGCGTGAATAAATCCTGTAAGGGATGGTTCGGGGTATGGAATGTTTTGTAAAGTAAGATAAGGTTTCCTCTGATTCGTCGATATGGGAAATCGAACAAATTCAGTTGAGCTATCCTTTCTTTATATGGTTTGTTTCGGATGCTGAGAACTAGTTTCGTTGAGCGGTGATAGATTCGCTGCATAAGTTCCACAACCCTCTTGATCCACGGAGACCATGACTGCAAACGATATTCCATGAATGGTCTCAATTATGAATTCATGATCCTTGGGAATATCTTGGGCGAAAATGTCCCAAATACACGTTTGAGTAGATTTAGAATACGTGTTGCTTTTTTAAAGACACTGTTAGTTTGAAGTGATGTTTTCAAACTGGGGCATATCCGGACACCTAAATCTTTTTCTTCACTGCAATTTTCAAGGAGATGCGATCCTATGTGATATGTGAACTCTACTCGATTCCCCACATTCATGATCCTGCATTTGTTGAAGTTAAACGGCAGTTTGTTCTTCAACGACCAGCTGTGAAGCATATTAGGTTCCTTTTGTAATAGCAGACAGTCTTCTGGACTACGAATGCTGCAACAAATCTTTATGTCGTCCGCAAATAAAGAAATGTTACATCAAACAATTTCCGGTATGCAGTAGTTGGAAATGGTACACACGTGTGTAGCACTCGTGTATGGCTTGTCCTTTATCTACCGATTTGTCCAATTATCTAGCGTTACCAGTGAATTAGACAAACAGGAATGATTTCGTCTGAATCCATGCTGGTTCCTCGAAAGCAACTGATTATTCTCGAAATGTTTCATTAGATCGTGAACAATGAGTCGCTCAAGTAATTTTGAAATCACTGGTAACAGAGTAACGGGTCGGTAATTGGAAACATCGGAGCGATTTCCACCTTTGTAAATTGGAGAAATTATTCCGCGTTTCCAATCTGTAGGAATCACTCCGCTTGCCAGTGTTTGCTCGAACAGATAAGCCAGTGGTTTGTATAGCAACCACGCAAATTGCTTCAATATTTTCGTGGTTATTCCGTCGGCCCAAAGAGAATTTCCGGTTTTAAAATTAAATAAACCTTGGTGAACGCGTTTCTCAGTGACACTTATTTCACTTAGGGCAACCGTGTTTGAAAGTGTTGGATTTGGGCTGTTCATTGCATGTTGTATCGGGTTGAATACCGATGAATAAAATGTGGCTAAAGCATCAGCAGTTTATGCTGCAGTTGTTTTTGGTCCAGCTCATGTCCAGTTCAGTTCAGTTTGCACAGGACAGTATGTGGCTAACAAGCCAATCGAGCGTCCAGAATTTCTTTCGGTGGAAAGCTGCAGAGAAGCACACACCACTGCCAAAACGTATATTCTTTTTGTCTATTTGAAATCTTCGCCGATCGCGAAGCCAAGAGATTATTTGAGTTAAACTTAGGAAGCACCGCGGACGCTACTCCAGGTTTCACCTTAGCTTGATTGTTAACAATACGATACAGTATTTTGGGGTTTTGCTCCATCATGTTTGATATCACTTCTTAGGTGTACATCTTTTCTTGGATGACAAATTTGTTTACTTTTTTCCGCAGTAAACGGAATGTTTACAGGTCCCGGATGATGGGTTTTGCCGATGGTGTCGCCAAGCAATGTTTCGTACCGTTAAACACTTACGAGTTCGGCTTCTTAATTTAAATTCGAAGTTTTTTTGAGTTCCTGAGGACAAATTTGGAGCTCACTTCGATTGAACTTTTGAGATTAGATATTAGCCATATCTAAAACTCGTGTACGTTGCTGGTTTCCGGTTGCAGTTAAACGTGTGTTTCAGAGCATCACTCAACGCCATAGTGTTGATCCGCCTAACTCTTTTACGGGCATCATTTGTTCTTACAGCTTCAAACAGATAGTCAAACTGGATGACGACGTGATCACTTAGTCCCAGTGGACTTTCGTGAGCAACGTTATCAATGTCATGTTCATTGCTTGTCAGAACGAGATCTAAGAGTGAGGGTAAATCGTTTCCGCGGTATCGGGTATTACATGTAATGTGGTTATGAAGAGGAATATCGTCAAACAACTCACTGAATGCGCGCTTGAGGGAGTATTCTGGGTAAATGGTACTGCTCTGCAGATTTGGTAAATTGAAGTCACCCATAATCAAAAATCCACAAGTGAATCTGGAAGTAACCATGCGAATTTTGTCAAGTAGGGCCAGATTGTAAGTTTCCTGTGCAGACGGTGGGCAATATACTACACCTAAAACACAGTCTTCGTCGTTAGCTAATCGGGCTGAGCACCAGAGTGTATCCCATAACAAGATATCTTGATTCATCCTACCTGATGAAATTTTTTGTGGTTCTTGTAAAGCATAGCTTTTCACCTGCATATCATCTATGAATAAATAAATCTGTGAATAATCTCACGGCACAGATGTTTTGGCTATAATACAAAGCTACTCATCCTCCTCTGGTTTCACGGTCATAACGAATAAGTGACATTCCTCGTAATTCTAGTTCACTATTTGTTTGCTGAGTCTGCAGCCACGTTTTCGTTACGGAGATGATGTCTGTTGAACATCTCAGAAAAACTGCACGCAGTTCACCGATTTTGTTTCCGAGACATTGTGCGTTGGTGTAGATGCATTTCATAGATGTTTTTCTCAACAAGGATGGGGTGTGGGGAAGAAGGCTAGTGGAGTGCAGAATATATATGAGGCCGACTCCTCCAGAGTCGGCAACTGAGGGTTTTTGCTTGCAGGGATGCTTGACCGTTTTGGGGTTGTACTGTTGAAATACAGTGATCTATCGTATCGGCTGAAATTGTTACTGACACGTGAACAACTGATTGACTTGGTAGTGTTTCTATTAAACTTAGTGGTGCATCTGTCTTTCCAATATGGTGTTTCGACGCACCTAGTTTAATTTCTCGTGGGATTATTCTGCGGCCATTTTTCCAACGAGTTTTGACCGTGTTCAACATATCATTACGCAAGAACGTTATTTTGAAAGGCTTAGGACCAACGCCCTTATAATTCGTAGATTTGGGGATGCGGAACGTGTCCGTCACAGCTACATCATACAAACCAAGTATATTACTGAAGAATCTCCATTGTAACTGATCGTGTTTGCGCTGCACCGCTTTAGCAGTTGCTCCATCAGCTTCTGGAACTCCAAAAAGGATTATACTTCGATCATCACTCTGTTTCGTTTGGTTTTGTTGCTGTGTGTTTGGCGCTTTCGCTGGTTGCTGGAAGTTTCAACTACCTTGGATCGAATACCTATCATGTCCACTTTTGGATTATTTTGCACCATGACTTTTGGTTTTAAACCTGAGGGTTTTCGCTGATCCTTCGGGTGAGCAGGCGGCTTTGGCTTCGTATCTTTTTGCGGACCAGGGATGTTTTGGGCAGACAGGCCTTTAACAGTCGCATTTGAAAGTTCAGTTCAGTTCAGTTCAGTTTGCACAGAACTGTATGTGGCTAACGAGCCAATCGAGCGTCCAGATTTCTTTCGGTGGTATGCCACAGAAGAGCGTCCACCACTTCAAACAATATTATTGTAAAGGTGGCCTTTTGATGAAAAGAACGCTCCTCAAGACACTCCGGCACATTTGCAACAGCTGAACCTTCGTGTTGAAAGATAGAAGATTTAGCGTCTATCTGACTGGTATTACCGTCAGTGGTTTCCGATTTATCGAAAAATATACTGGCGAACCTAGAATTATGAGTCTCTACTGATGTCTTCAACGTTTATATGATAAGCTCTAAGCTCAGCATCCGATCATCCAGGTTGCTTGGTGCAACACTTGTTCGAACAGTTAAATCTGCGTTTGCTTTAGCTCGACAACTTTTGCACACGTAGCATACACCAGGCATGTTTTCATCCATCAGGATCGATAACGCATCCGGGGTCAATGATTTGACACATTTTGCGTGACATGTGTGGGAAGAGTTTTGACGCGTGACAGATTTGACCTTACCACTGACGACTTTCATGCAGACGAGGCACGTTTCGCGAACATCAGATTGTTTCATGTTAACGGGGTCAACCAAAAGTACAAATCAGAGCACAAAAATCGATACGGCTGCGCTTGGTTTGTGTGGTATTGGGCGGAGTGGACGGAAAATGATGAGTTGTTGGAAAATTTCGTCACTCGATTTAGCAGCTAATTTGCCAGATTCCGTTTGAGATTTTTGGCGTGAATTTGATTTCACGTTGTGTATTTCTCCGAGTAGTTCCCGACAGTGATAAACACCTATGGGTTAATCGAACAGCAGAAACACAAAAGCGATTCAAATAAACGAACAAACTTTAGAAAAATCCACGGTTGGCGTACACAAATAACGACACGTCGCAGATGGATGATTATTGTATGAATAGATCCGATGTAGCAAGCTTTCGGATAGATATTCAAAATTCAAACGGATCGGATGAAAACCAAGAAAGTAATATCCAAAATCACGGGGGTCAAAATAAATCCAACCGCGGTCACGTAGAGTAACATCCAACTTCAATCTAGAATTGTTGAGTTTTCTCCATTTTTATAAATCAATTTTTATCTCGATGCTTTATGTAATGTCAATGCTGATCGAGGGCTTGATATTTCTTCTCTGGGCTGCCTTTTGACACGCTCTCGACATTTCTTGATTCCTCGGTGTGCAGTTCTCTGGATGTTTGCCCGATTTAAACACAATGGAAATATTTACATTGGATTTTAAAGTTGCCATTGGTGGTGCTTTATAAAGATGTCTTATCCTTAAAATGCCCCAAAGTCGCGCAGAATTCTTTTGCTTTGTGACACGTCACACATATGAACACCTGATTCAAGATTCTACTGGTCGGTTCTAAAGTGCCTTCAACACCCCTAGTTGCCGAAAAACTGCTCTAACCGTTTGCATACAAATATCTTCTGATTATGAATACACGATCCGTCCCAAATATATTCCAATCAATTACTTGATTTTCTGTTACAGAAAACATGGTTCGGAACACGGTTAACTGCGCGTACTTCCTAGCCCTTTTGCTGCTCAATCGCTTATACTTGCTCGATTGTACTCGTGGCGATCAGCAACAAGAAGTTCCAAGACCCGTGATGGGTTACATCACCGAAAGCGAAGCAACTTGCCAGTTCGACTGCACCCGCTATCCACTCAGATGTGTTAGCGAAGGGAATATTAAAGATATTGCCGCGAAGCTCATCTCGAGCAAGCTGCATGACGCCGGGTATGGAATGATAATTATCGACGCGTGTTGGTATAGCATGAAAACCTATGATACCGTGGATACAGTGGCATACGTAATGCCGAATTTTCCCTCGGTAAGTTTTTTTCTGATAGTGCTATTCACCTTTATGTGCTTCGATTGTGTATGTGCGTTATGACACATGGGGATTTCATGTTGCATTACTGTAGCGTGATCAAGATTTTAGATTCGAACCGTATGGTAAAAGAGCTGTTATCTTTATAATGCCGTAAACAGCGGTTCCCAAATTTTTAAATGCCCCGCACTCCTGAAATAGTTTATATGCTCTCGTGCGATTCTTATAGAAAGACAAAAACGGAATGAGTACGCTAATAACCGACAGAGAATGACAACATCCTAATACAAGACAAGACCTGAATAAGCATCTCACACCACGTGGAATGTAGTCTCACCCCCCAAAGAGTACTGTTGGGGCAATGTAATTTGAACTTGTATTTTTGGCCAACAATCAATGGTTCTACATTTTCTGATGTTTAGGCGTTTCAGAAAAATCAAAGAGAGAGAGACTGATGAAATGTTCTCACGAAAAGATTCAAGATTTCATGGTGAAAAAAGCAATCACCTCAAAATTACCATTGAATGAATGTTACACAAAATATATAGAGTGTGCAATCGAAATTCAATTGATGTGCTTGCTTTGTGTGGGTTCATATGGGGTCAATATACAGGACCGATAGTGGAGTGCCCTTTATATGCGCATCCAGTTTCGATTTGAAATCACGGATTGTGGTATCGCTTACAATTTGAGTGAATGTAATATTTCCTCACTAACGCCTAATACACTTATGCAAATGCCACGTTAAGACAACTTTATGAGTCTCGAAATCTGCTTTTAAACTGAATGTATATTTGAACTGAATACGGTACCGACAGGTTGTCATAACAATATTCGCATATAAAATAGACGTCTGTTGTATTCTTTATTTTGTGCGTAGTAAGCACATTGACCAACTGACTTGTATTGTGGGATTTGGAGATGAACGTGCCTAATACTGGAAATGATTATCTCATGATTAAAAATGGTAAAAGTGGGGGTGATATGTCTAACGTCCATTCATGTAGCTTCGGATTTTCTCCAAAAATGCCCCGCCAAAAAGTCAGAAACCCCACCCAAAATAATAAAACGCAAATCTGAAACTTGTACTTTTAGTTTTTATTGCAGATAGTGCCATTAATAAACAGTATGGAATCGTCCGCTTTCCGCTACCTTTGCAACCAAAGAAACTCACTCCGGTAGCTATCCACTGAAGAAGTTCGCAATTGTCTAGGAACCGGGTCTGGAAATGATCCGTATCCTCGAGTCCTGTGTAAACAACGTACCTGACATTAGGACAGGAAGCGCAATTTGACCTTGGTTGAATTAGCTTCATTTTCCATACTCAGCGTTCTACACCACAAGAACTTGGGACAAATGTTCCTCACCGAAATACATGAACACTGAGCTGTTGTGTTCGTCTGTATGTTCCGTGGTATCTGGTATTACATACAATGTCGTTATAACAACTCACTGAATGCGCGCTCGAGAGAGTATTCTGGGTAAATGGTACTGTTATGTAGATTCGCTAAATTGAAGTCACCCATAATTAAAAATCCACAAGTGAATCTGGAAGTTATCATGCAAATTTTGTCGAGTAGGGCCATATTGTAAGTTTCCTGTTCTAACCGTGGGCGATATACTACTCCCAAAACACAGTCTTCGCCATTAGCTAATCGGACTGAGCACCAAAGTGTATCCCGTAACACGATGTGTAGATCCGTAATCTCACGTCACAGAAGGTTTTGGCTTTATTACAAAGCTACACCTCCTTCTATGGTTTCACGGTCAGGACAGATATATGAAATTAGAAAAAGAAGCGGGCCCAGCACGGATTTTTTAGAAATCCGCTTGTGGTTTTAAATATTCAGATTAGTACTCTGTTTAATTTAACTCGGGCGTGGCGATCTAACAGGTATTCGCACATCCTTGAGAGGAGTGGTTCACATATTTCTGGACGTATCAGTTTTTGAAAAAGCAAATCGTGATTGACTATGTCAAGAGCCTTAGAAATGTAAAAGTAACAGACGTGAATGCGAGATTAACTATCCAACTCCTTCGTCCAGTTGTCTAACTCTATGAGAATATTCGTTAGACAAGAGCGATAAGATCGAATTCCATGCTGCACTGGACTTCCAATCTTTCAGTACCACTCCCTTAAGCATCGAATGGTTAAACAGTATGGAAAGCGGTTCACAAAGATGACGATCGCAGAACCTGAGCACATCCGGTGTGATGCCATCTACACCTGGGGATTATCTTACATTCAGTTTCCGAAAATGCCTTGCGACAATCTCTCAATTTATGAAAATTTCGCCCAAAGTCTCGATTCCTGAGTCGGCTGAATGCTCACAACGTTCAACTATAACATTTGGCACGAACACTTCAGAGTAATAAATAGCGAGAGCATTCGCGGTTTCCAAAGCGGTCTCCGTGAGTTTTTCAACATTCTGGACGGCAAAATTCCCTGGATTGACTTTTGTTTTCGCGTTCATAATTTTGTATAAAAATATAGGTTTGCGTTCCATTTTTGACAGCAGCATCAATTGGTGCGCTTCCGTCTGCTCTCAAATAAGTGAAGTCACTTCGTTGCGTAACATACGGAAATGTTGCCAAGAAGTAAAACTATTGTTGGATTACATTTCGCCATTAGATCGTCAGGTCAAGACTCGAAAAAGGTGTGCTAATTCTCAATGTGATCGTGATTTTCGACTCGAAGACCCTTCAATTTCTCTGAGAATCAGCGAAATTGTTATTAATCCGACGGCGTAAGGACCGGAGAATCGGGAGAATGTTAAAGGACTTCTCGATTGAGCTTTTTGAGTGGTCCGGCAAAGTCATGTGGAAGGATCACATGGATTTGCTTATCCGGTATTTTAAGTGGAATTGACCGAGTTTGACTCGATGCAGTTAAGTTTTATATATAATAAGCGGAGAAGGAATTTGTAGTGTCGCTGAGTGGTTGCGTGTATGTTATGACTCACGGTATTGGAATAAATGTTTCAAATAGTGTTGTGGGCTATGTTATATTTTGTATATAAGTATCACATCACTCCGAAGGCTTCTTCTAAAGGGGTGATGAGGCTCAATCTATGCTATCGATCTTCGTACGCTATTTTCTGGAAACCACTTCGAGTTTGGTTGCACGATGGTATACTCTATCTGGCCATAGTATATCCTTTTGTAACCAGGGCGTCAACGCTTGCGATACCGTCTTTGTAAAACATTTATTCCGTGTAACGTTGAGAACATAGACAGCAACCCAATAGAAAATCTTGAACTGACGAACTTGGTTTACATAAAATGCAAAAGTAAGCAAGTAGCACTATTATGCCATTGTTGGGTACATGTGAATAAACATGTTGGTAATACCAGGCTTATCCATCAGTGGTATAAAAGCGTACTTGTTGACCATTCCTCCACTGTTTCAAGCGCCTGCAGAACATGATATTACTGTCACTGCCTCAGAGTGCAAACAACGCAAAATCGATCGGGGTGTGTGTGATGGATTGCCATGCAAATGAGCATTTTGCGAAAATAATGTTGTAATTTCAGAAAACCTATTGTCATGTTTATTTAAATTTTTATTCAAACACAAAATTGCAGCAGATATATAATCGCAAGTTGACTGAGCATTCATCAGTCGAACAGGTCTTCCTGTTACTTGAATGGTGTTCGCCGAGCTGATAGTGATTTTTAAATGTTGTTTCGTAATCACGCCGGATGATATCATCTGCTGAGCGTCATTCTACCATCAGTTAAATCGGAAAGTTTAACGCATACAATTATCCACAAATTATCGCAATATATTTTTAGGGAATGGCGGATCTCAGTGACTATCTACATATACGTGGGTTTAAACTTGGCATGCATTTTGACAACATGTGTTACAACGATGCACAATTCAATGCGGAGTTGAATGTGATGAAAGCATGGAAGTTGGATCTTGTCAAGATTTCAGGTTGCTTTACAAACGATCTCGAACGAATTCATGGATTCTCGCGAATGCGAAATTTGATGGATCAAAGTGGCTTAAAGATACAAATCGCCTGTGATGTGAGCGAAAAACACGTTTTAAAGAATAAGGGTTGGAACGATGGTGATCCTGCGGATTTGTTGAAAGGTTGTGATTCCTGGAGATTGCACTCAACATTTGAAAATTTGTTGTCACTCGAAGAGTTGGGTGATTGGAGAAAGCGAGCCAACTTGCTTAAGTCAAACGGTGGCAAAGGATTCTGGTTTGATCTCGGACCGATTGAAATAATGACAAACATGAAACAACCACAAGAAATCAAAATGGAAGTAGTTATGCGAAGCATGCTTGCCTCGACAATGATGTTAACCGGTGACCTGGATCAACTGGACCAAGAAGAAATCGATTTGTTGAGCAATAAACGATGTATTCGGATCAATCAAGATATTGGCGGGATGATGCCGATAGCCATCCGTAGCAATGATGGAGTGAACGTAAGTTACTCGTCATTTGTCGTCTATCCTTTATTTTTATTCCTATATCCGGTCATTGTAGCGATTAGGGCTGGTCTATATTTTCACTACAATTCGCACCGTGTGTGGAATGATTGCGTTTTAATGATCGGGTGCTAAAGTACTCAAGATAACTTATGCAGTATTGTTTCTACGCATTTTACATCTGAAAATGGTGGAGTTCTAGATTATGCATGTTATCATAAAGATGAATATAAGTAATATTTTGAACCTGGACTGTCCTATCGCAAGTTGAACTTGCTATCTGTAACTTTCATCAAGTCATGCAAATGGTGATCGTACTGCTCTTATCTGATGCTTGCAAACATCACGAACCCGGTAGTGCGATGTGCGATGGAATTGCATGCAAATAATTGTGTTCAATGGGCGAAAAAGAATGATGTAACAAAATTCAAGTGAGTTAGTTACTGGGTTGCTCACCAAGTAGTATCCATATATAAAAGAAATCTTGAAACGTAATTCCAAATGAATGTTTTCTAGCCCGTGCGTGTATATGCATCCGCGTGCATCGTGTGGGAACGAGATTAAACAAGTCTGCTTTTACCAATAATGTCCAAGTTCGGCTTCAGAGTTGGAACAATGTCTTTTGTTTCCCTGCTGTTCCAAAGCGGATTCTGCTTGCACGATCTATATCTAACATCACAGCATTTTATTGTGTACATGATCAAAAATATGTGTATAATTAACATCATTCAATTGTTTTTAGCGGATGTAATTTCTTTTTGGTTCAATCTGGTGTCATTTGCTCACATTCAAATGTTCACTAAGACACGTTATTTTGCTAAATTAACCCCATTCGAATGAATTTGCTTTGATATCAAGTGTAAGGTGTCATTTTTTTATATAAATCAGTGGGTCGATCTGGAATTATGCGAATTACAATTCTGCATCAGTTGCTAGTGATTAGCTGTGCGGTTTTTGTACTCATATCGCATAGACGAATGTAACTTTTTGCGTGCATAATAATATATTTCATACGATTGTGGCTTAGTATAAAAAGTATTCCTGAAGAAACTTAATATCTGAACCCTCAGATTTGGAACAACAAGAATATGTAAAAATCAGCTTTGCAATCAAATGTGGTTAGCATTAACTTTTCCACATAATTTTCAATGTGTGTCGGTTTACCGCCATGAACATAATCCTCACTAATTCTAAACATGTTTACCAGTCAAGAAGGAAAATTTTTATATGAATAACTCTTTGGTTGTGGTCGATTTTCCATGAATACTGGGAATTTGTTTTCTGTACAGATGTTACAGTTTCTAAAACTGAAATTTCGTTTAATCTCATAATTTTCCCTATGTTCATTTTCTAAGCTGTTTTAGGTTAAACAATTATCGTCAATCATTTGTGGAATAAAATTTCCGTGAATCCTCATCAATAAAGTCTTCTGTTTGCTGAAAAACCTCTGAAACTCCATACATCCACTAGTTCCAATTCCTGAAGACATTATGTGTTATGATATCCTGTGAATGCTTGGCGAATTTCATCCAACAACAACAACAACAATATAGCAAACAAATGCAGAAGAGTTTTCTAAATTAATAGTAATGCCAAGGGTTACAACAAAGCTACAATACTCACAAAGTTTTCAAAAATTGCGTCACATCTACAAGACATTTACTGGATATTTTCAGTAAACATTCTTCAAAAATCTTCAATAATTTTCATTTTACTTTTTTCAGATTTGGTCACGCAGACTGACTGGACGCCATGATGAATATGCATTCATATTGTGGAATACAGACAACGTCGAGCATACCGCGCAGATTGACATGCTCGAGTTGTATGTGAACAACGATGGGACAAATCGTAAATTCTACAAACTCATTGACGTGTTTAGTGAAGTTGTGAGAAAGCGAATCCGAGTTCGGGACTCTATGAGTTTGACCGTGCGGCCTGAAACAGTTTCTCTGTATCTGGTAAAACAAATGAAAAAAGATTCCAAATAAAAGTTCGATACCATTATTTCGTTTCTCGTTGGCTATACGAATCCATAGTTGGTTGTTAAGTTAAAATGTGGAGGAGTTTTGGCTAGTCATTCTACACCTGTTGACGGTCTCTTTCGGTCGATGTCGACCATGGAGTTAGATCACAAGCGTATGATTGTTTCATGCACCGTAGCTTTTAGAATGGATAAACAGTGCAAATCTACATTAAAACATTTATGACTATCGGTAGTCCACCCACGTGCATGGTTTTTGGTATGCCTGGTTCCAGTGTAGTGATGAAAGGAATAAAAGGATACCTTTATGAAGCCAACTCGCTCACCATGTTCTAGTACGCTGGTCACAGATTCTCCAGTGGCACTGGATACAACATTAACCACATCACCCTCCGTGTGTCATACAGAAAATTGTCAGTTGCGTTCGGATTCATTCAAGAGATCAACATTTTTTGAAGCTGCTGGCAATCATTTGGAATTATTATCAAACTGGTTGCTTGAAAGATGATCATCCTAGTTGCCGTCTCACTGATATATCCGATTATATCATGCAGTGAGCTTGGCAGACAATCAGCATAAACAAGATCAAAATCTTGGGTGATGGATTCGTATCGCCCCCAAACATCACTGTTAAAACACTGTCAGCTTCAACCAGTAAATCATTTCACATATCTTGGTTCAACTATTGGACATAACCTCTCGACAGACACGGAGATTGATAAACGTTTTAGTAGACAAGCTGTCATTTTGTCCCGATTAAACTCTCGTGTCCGGGGTAACCACAAGTTGACTGTAAGGACAACAATGATGGTATAAAGCGCGTGCGCACTAAATGCTTTACTGTATGTCAGTGAAACCTGGATCGCCCACTGAAGACAAGAACGGAAGTTGAATGCGTTACATCTGCAAACCATCCGTCGTATCTTGAATATATCATGAATGGACGAAATAACGAATACTGATGTGCTTTCTAGAGCTGGTCTACAGTGCATGTCCTCTCTACAACGAAAGCGCCGCTAATGTTTGCGGGGTCGGTTGTACTTGAATCTAAAATGCACGTATTCCAAAATATCTACTTACTGCTGTGTTAAAATCAAAAATTTGATCTATGGCCGCACATTTGGTACAAAGTCGTTTGCGAAAGTGATCTGAAAGCTTGTGTCATTCACACTTCGAGTTGGAAAGAACATGTTTTTGACCGTTTTCTTTGGAGGCACTATGCAATGCGTCGTCTGTAAGCTGTGGAGTAGCAGATGCAGCTCCTAGTTGATGGATACAGATCGCGCCACTAGCATGCAACTTACACCGAACGACCAAGTACTGCTTATCGCAGCAAGAGTTGTGGGAGATATTTTTCCTCCCCAATCGGACTGTTAAGTCATTCGAAAAGCTGTGTATTATGAATAACCTTGCGCTTGTGATATACATTCATGGTCGAAATCCAGCGAAGGAGGCCAACAACAACATATCCGATTTTATGATTGTAACAGTGAAAGCTGTAGGCTACTATACGCAATCAAGCGGATACCGGACAAACAACATTAGGCAATTATGTACAGAATGTTGTGTTGAATGTTATGGGAGATATATTTAATTTTGAAACTGACCGCATAAAACACTGTGTGTTATTAGACTATCATGTGCAGCATAGTTACATCAATTGACAATTTTGAATAGTGAATTTTGGCAAATATTTGCCTGTGAAAATGAATTATATCACAACTCCAAATGACACAAGCCTAAAATTTGCATTTAAGAAAGATCATCGCTATTTCATGCATTGCTATAAGAAGAAGAAGAAGAAGAAGAAGAATGACTTTATTCGTGTTCACGAATTTTCAGCAATAGATTAATTTCTCCACATAATATCATTATAAAAATATGCATAGCGTGCGCACAATAAAATAATACATAGGCCAATGAAGTGTCAGGTTACCTCGGGCTAGACAAATGTGACGGGAATAAAAAAGAATTAAAAAGCAGGACATCTCAGCGTGAATTAAAAATAGGTGAGCGTTTCTCCAACTTCATAGCATCAATAAATTAGATTCGTTATATAATGCAAATAAAATATAATATATGAAGTGCCACACAATAAAGTAATACTTGGGCTAAAAAAGTGTCAGGTTACCATGGGCTAGACAAATGTTAGGGGAATTTGAAAAATTAACTCGAAAAATAACAATGGGAATCGTGGCATCATTAGAAAATTGTCAAGCGTTCTTTCAACTCTGTAACAGCTTTTGATTGCTGTACCATGTATCGGGCCAAGTATGGGATAAAAGAATTTCTAAATTTATTCGTTCTTGAATAGGGAATAACGTACCGGCTTCGGGTGGAGGAAAAGCATCTGCAAGAAACAAGGCTTTTGTTCAATGGATGTAAACTATCAGTAGAAATGTTCGCGATCAATCTGCTGCATTCACGAAAATGACGATTGACAATAGTGTCACGAATGTCATCAGCGGAAACACAACTCAGTCTTGAGATGAGCTTAATGCATCTTCTGATCATCGTAAAATCCTTTTCCAAGAGGCCAGGAAAAATCACAGGAGATGCGAAAAGAAGGTGAGGAATGATGCAAGAAAAAACGAAAAGTTGAATGACATTTGGTGGAACGGAGAAAGAACGGAGACGTAGTGCGTAGAACGACAGTTGGCGCACTTTTGTGAATACCCTTGTAACATGTTCAGCCCAGCACAGATTTTCAGATATTGTAACACCAAGATACTTAAAGCTGCAACATCTGTCGAACACCAAGCCGTTAAGAGAAACGCGAGGAATTTCTTGGTGAAGGGCTAAACGACGCTGTCCAATAATGTTGGAAAATACGATTTCGCTGCATTTAGAGGGATTCAGCGATAAACCAATCGTGGAGGACCATTGACCAATGTTCGTTACCATTGATCCTAAGGCATGTTGCTCGATCCGACGATTTAGATTTACTGCAATGGCAACATCATCAGCGTATTTGAGGGTAAGTGCAGATGGGTCTGAGGGAAGATCAGAAATATAAAGGGAAAATAGAAATGGGGACAATATTGCACCTTGAAGGACACCACGGGGAATAGCTATTTCACGGGAGGTTTGGCCGTTCGCGACTGTGTATTGGATACGACCCTCAAAATAGGATGCCAGCCAATGAAGAATATTTGCAGTGACGCCATGATCAGATAATTTTTGAAGTAATGAGTTTCTTAGAACACTGTTAAAGGCATTTGTGTAATCCAAAAAACAAGTTTGTACTGCTCTAGATTTGCTATCTAGAGAACGCGAGATAAAATCTGTGAGTACAGCGACAGCATCGACAGTTGAACGATTGTTCAAGAGTTTTTCTATTTTTTCTCATATTTGGCATACAATCTATTTTCCTTTTAATTAGAATAAGGCTCAACGAAGCACTTCAAACTTTAGAAGGTATTTTTATCCTGACATTTTCCGCTAAAATTCGAACAGTTTACCTTCAACCGTTGCTCACTCCACTAGATTGAATGACTTTAAAACGAACTTATACAAATTTCGATTAAATTATTCGTTTCCCAAACACTCTCATACTGTTTAATCTAATTGTTTTATGCAAGTAAATTTTTTTAAATTTCTATCATCCTATTGTTATTGTCAAGTTTCTTGCTTTTATGCCATTAATATCCTTGAATAAACTTGAGTAAATAGGCAAATCCAACAGACATCAAGTCCTGTGCGAAAAATATATTTTGGATTGCATTGTCTAATTATTACATATTCTGAAATTCTCAAGGAAAATAGAATTATGTAATATATGGTGTAATAATTTTAACTGCATAAAATTAGTTTATATGAATAAAGCCAATTTCTTTTTCGTTCTTCTATGCTTGCTCTAGGAGTTGTGCTCAAACGATCAAATTCACAGCTTGTGTTTGACGTTGTTAATCTTGTTTGGGAGTTTCAAAGTGATTCAAAGTGATTCAAATTTGTAATGGTCTAAAAAGCATTTAGCTTAACAATAACCATAGGATGGAGTTATGAGGTATATACAATAAAAAAGAAGAACAGGAAAACTCATGTAGTGTAAATGGTATCAAAGTTTGGGTTGTCTCTCAAGTGTTGGTCCAAATTAGCTTTAAAAATATTCAGGTTGGCTGAGTGTGTAACAGTGGAGGGGAGGGTGTTCCATGTGAAACTTACACGTACAGCATACGAATATCTTCGACAGTTCAGTCGTGAAGTGGGAATAAGCACTGAAAGTTCATGTTTCCGACTGGCACGTAGTTGCGAGCGTGTGAAACGTTTTGACAAGGGATGGTTAGGGACGTGCATAATATTGTACATCAGTATGAGGTCACCTCGTAGTCGACGACAGCAAAACTCGAAAAGATTGAGACTTCTCAAACGTTCTTCATATGGTTTAGCAGCTAGTCCGGGTACAAGCTTTGTGGTTCGGTGGTAAATACGCTGCAGAAGATTGATGTCTTTCTGAATCCAAGGCGACCAAGCCTGAACAGCGTACTCCATCGGTGGTCTCAGATAGGTGTTCATGATACGGGACACCGACTGATTGGAGAATCTGCCGGAAATTCGTCTCAATAACGCCTTTACTTGTGATGTATTTTTAAGCCGCTTTGCACTGCAGTGAATTCTTCAGACTTGAACTGGTCCAAACACCCAAATCCTTCTCTTCAGTTGTCCACACTAGTTGGTGGGACCCAAAAGTGTAGTTGTAATTAACAGTCTTTCCAATGTTTAACGCTTTGCACTTTTGGAAGTTGAATGGTAGTTTGTTTCTCAAAGACCAATCGTGCAATGTGTTTGGACAAACGTCTAGAGAACTCTG
The DNA here is from genome assembly GCA_013407085.1 of Atriophallophorus winterbourni. NCBI lineage: Eukaryota > Metazoa > Platyhelminthes > Trematoda > Plagiorchiida > Microphallidae > Atriophallophorus > Atriophallophorus winterbourni. Next base: position 14,577 of record JACCGJ010021561.1, on the reverse strand, counting down.
CACTAGAGTAAATGAACACAGGAAACGAGTGGGAAAGCGACCCCGCAATCCCAGTGAATATCAATCACTGATTCGGGATTCTGCCCTAGCTGAACACGTGTTAGACACTGGACACAGCGTAGATCTTGATAACGTGAAAGTGATAAGACGGGGTGTGAAATCCTATAGGGAAAGACTTCACTCCGAGGCTGTTGAAATAACAAAGGCTGGGGCGAATGCGGTGAACAAGGTGGATGGGGCGGATATCTCAACTATCTGGCGTTCGGTTTTGCAGCGGATAAGGATTAACGAACATCACACCTAATACGCACATGGTTACGTAAGCAGTGTCAGCAGACGCTGACCTGTGCAATTAATAAATAATTAGGGATGAACACAGCAATTAGAAGGTGTTGATCAATTATCTTGATCTCCCCTGTCTAGCTTAGAGAAATCAGGATTGGTCAAGAGATTGCCATTTAAACCTCAACACTGTTCGTATCGACACCCTTGGTCTGACGAAGCTTCTGTGTTCAGAAGCGAAACGTTACCAAAAACTTACTATAACCGATTCATTGCAAACTCTATTTTCAGGATTATCGTTACATTAAAACATACAAACATCACATTGGAAAGGGAGAGAATGTGTCAATCAAATATAATTATAAAGACAACAAATTAGTTAGCATCTGCAGACGCTTTCTTGGACGATCAATCAGGAAATCACACCAAGCAATATGTCTTAATTTTGTCTTTGGAAAGGGGAGGTGATTCGGAGCAGTGAAAGTTAGCAATCACACGCATGCATCCCGGGTTAATCATGCGTTAATCAATCCGTCTTGATTAACGCTTTTTTCATTTGTCTAAACGTATAAGCATTGTCAAACGCATGTTTGCACTAGGGGTTGTGCTCAATTGATCACAGATACAGCTTGTCTGAAGATTGCGTTCTTGACCAGTGCTATGGCTGAAATAGTAAGGTCTGAATGGACAAAAGGGAAACGAACAGTACCCAAGGATGTTAGACTTAGCCCACCCAAACCAAGTCAAACACTCTCCCGTTTGGAGATAGCGGATAGCAGCGTTTCCATCCAAATGGAGGAAATCAATGCATCAAAAAACGACGTAGGTCCGGCTCAAATCGAGTCGGACTGAGCAATTCACACCGAAAACTAATTGTCGATTCAAGCCGTCGGCGACCAATAAGACGCATACATGTTTTACCATCCAAAGAAGCCGGACCAATAACTTCGGTTTACACCCCGTCATTACTCACGAAAAATACGATTAAGTGCATCTATACAAACGCGAACAGCCTTTTCAACAAATCAATCGAATTGTCCGAGATTTGTAATGAAACGGCGTCAGACATAGTTGCAGTAACTGAAACGTGGTTCCATGCCTCATTGTCTGATAATGAACTCTCTTTGCCCAACATGTCTCTATTCCGGCGTGACCGTTTAGGCGATGGCGGAGGAGCAGCACTCTACTTCAAGCAATCGTTTATCTGTAGAGCTATGAACGACGTGATCCTTGATATCACTGACACACTTTGGTGTTCTCCGACTCTTACTTCAGGAGACCAATGCATTATTGGAGTGATCTATCGTTCTCCAACAGCAAATCTCGATCTAAACAATAAACTGATTAATGCTTTGCGCTATGTAACAACGCGATACAATACTCAAATATTAATAATGGGGGATTTCAACTTTCCCTAGCTCTATAGCCGAAATGATCATCTATCAGAGGCACTTGAAAATGAACTTCGAGCCGTTTTGGATTACGCACCCCTTTATAACCACATTTTTGATTTACTTGTATGAGAGGATCAGACCAGCCGTCTACCTTGGACCTTATACTAACATCAGATCCCACAGCTGTTGAGAATATCGTTTATAAACCGCCGATCGGACGAAGCGATCACGTTGTCCTAGAATTCGAGTACGTTTGTAGCGCTAGACGCAATAGTGACGGGACAAAATGCGTCAGATTGGTGAACTACCGTGCTCTGTGTGCCGAGTTACAAAGCACTAGTTTCGCACAACTGGATTACTCCGATCCGGATAGTCATTGGCGATCTCTCTTACAGCACCTCAAATCTATATTGGAGGAACATTCAATGTTTGCTTTGAAGAAAACGTCTCAACCAAATAAAATTTTACTACGAAGCAGGACTAAAAAGTGGATGAAACAAAGGGCAGCAGCGTGGGAGTTTCACAAGGCCACCAACACAGCTGATTCTTGGGCACAATTTACACGACTGAGAAACAAAGTTATCAGCTTAATTCGAGATGATAAACAAGCGTTCCAATCGCAATTGATTACTCAGATTCACCAGAATCCGAAGCTCTTGTATAGACTTGTAAACGATAGAACAAATATCAAACCAGGAGTCTTTGCCCTGAAAACTTCGTCTGGCTTCAGAGAATCCATAAATCAGACCGCTGACCTGTTAGCAGACTTTTATGCCGGAGTTTTTGCGCCGAAATCCAGGAACCAATCGTTCGACTTGACCGACCGACCTTGAGTGAAGTATTGATTACTCCGATGGTGGTAGCGCAGTACTTACGAAAATTAAACGTAAAGAAATCTCCAGGACCAGACGAGATAACTCCAAAGCTGCTCAAAACCTGCCATGCGCAGCTATCTGAACCTCTATCTTGCATGTTTAATAATTTGCTCCAAGCTGGCGTAGTGCCACAAGACTGGAAACTGGGACAAATAATGCCCATTTACAAAGGTGGTTGCCGTTCTGATGTTAAAAATTACAGGACGGTGACATTGCTGTCTTCGGTATCAAAAGTTTTTGAGCGAATAATAACCGCAGAAATCGTGCGACATCTGGAAACGAATCAACTTCTGGCAGTCGCCCAACATGGATTTCGCAGAAATCGCTCTTGTTTAACAAATTTGCTGACAAGCTTAGACGATTGGACGAGGATTGTAGATGCGGGGGGCTGTATTCATGCGTGCTCCTGGACATTTCTAGAGCGTTCGACAGAGTTGATCACAATTTACTCTTGAACAAGCTAAAGGAGCACGGTGTTGTTGGAAGACTATACGAATAGCTAAGAGAGTACCTCAGCAACAGACACATCCGAGTTCGTGTGGACGGCCTATTATCGAAGAACATCGATGTCACTAGCGGAGTTCCACAATGCTCAGTGCTAGTCTATATGAACGATATACCACTACCAAATGATAGTAAGATGGTTTTGTTTGCTGACGATATAAAAGTATGGAGGCAAATCAGAAGTGCTGACGATTGTATCTTGCTGCAAAAAGATTTGAGTGCTTTGTTTAACTGGTCATCTGAAAATAAACTGTCATTGAATATGCAAAAGTCGAAGATAATTCAGATTGATCGTGACCTTGGCTTTTCCTATCCATACAAGCACGGCGAAATTAACCTGGAGTACGCTGAAAAAGAAAAGGACCTAGGTGTCTGGATTTGCGGTGGTTTGAAAAATGGTCTACAATGCGAAACCGTTTACAAAAGCGCGTCTCGGATGATCGGCATGCTACGGCGGATATTTGGACGTTTTCCCCGGGATGTTTTCCTATCATGATGAATACATATATACACCCGGTTCTAGATTATGACGCACAAGCCTGGATACCATGGCTCCAAAAAGACATCTTACTCCTGGATCGCATATCTCGGAGAGCTTCTAAGCTTGTCATTGGTCTCGAAAATATGTCATTCGCCAGGCGACTCAGACAACTGGAAATGAGTACACTTGCACAAAGGAGAATGCATACAAAATACCAACTACTGTTTCCCACCCCCTGGATATATTATTCCATGGTTGCAAGTTGGAAATACCACATTCCAAACGGAACTGCCGCAGGTATTTTTATTCGGTACGTGTGTCCTTTGCTTGGAATTCTCTACCTTCCGATTTGGTAAACTCAAACAGCTTATCTATATTCAAATCAAAACTTGACGATTATATGATAGCTAATCCGAATTTTTCCCCTAACTTAATAAGCTATCATTGTCCCATTGATTTTGATTTTATTTATACTTATATATATACATTTGTACCTATATTTCCACCCTGTGGTTATTGTAAAGTTAATTGCTTTTTCAACCATAAATCTTGAATCTTGAATCTTGAATCTTGTCTTCTGGAGTTATAACAGATTGCTATGAAGTATGTTGCTCGCACGTTTCAAAATAAATTTCAACCTCAGACTACAAAATTCAAAAATCATTGAGTACTTAGTGGGGTGGTTTTAGACATAATTCCTCACGGGGAGACCCACCCATCACATCGTTAATAAAGGCGCTTCAGTTTTTGCTAAAGCTCACAGGCTACCGCCTGAAAATCTGAAAGCGGTGAAATGTGAATTCGAACATATGGCTGCACTGGGTATAATTAGGACGTCAACTCGTCCGTGGGCATCGCGATTACACGTGGTCGCCCAGAAGAACGGAGATTGGAGACCTCGTGGAGATTACCGCGCCCTGAATAGCGTTACACAACCTGACCACTACCCTATTCCGCACATTCACGATTTTTCACAAAGCCTTGACGGAAAATCAATTTACTCCAAATTGGACCTCTTACATGCATACCACCAGATACCCATGGTAAGAGACATGTTAAGTGTTATGTAGCTTTGAAATTCTTCTTTTTCCTTTCTACTTTCGACTTTTATACAATACCGATTTTTGTGACTTGAATTTGGGATTTTTTTTCTCTTCAGAATTTAGAACTTAAACTTTGCTTTTTGTAATTGTCTTATTGGAAATTGTCTGTTCACTTATTTGGTGAAGCTTTTGTTTTAATTAATTGTTCGTTTCGACCATTGACGGTCATTGTTGTTGAATTTGGTTGCCGTTTTGGGCACTTGTAATTGGCTTGTATTTTGACACCACTTTTGGGTGTCTTGTCTTTAATAGATATTTTGGACGGCAATTTTGGTCGTCATTAAACTTGTTTGCATTTGATATAATTGATTCTGGAGTATTTTGTCACCTATTTCCTGTACGTTCCTTTACAGTTGAGGTTTGTATAATTATTGTTGTTGTAATTGTTGCTAATTACAGTACCGTATAACATCCAAATTGTGGTTTTGAACTTGTCGAACTAAGAAACGGGTGGAATACGGGTTACTCACGTCACGGACGTTACACCCATGGCCTCTGACGATATTGCTAAGACTGCTGTAATAACGCCATTCGGTCTTTTCGATTTCCTTCTCATGCGCTTTGATTTGCGTAACGCATCAGAGTCTTTTTAAAGGTTCATGGACCCAGTTATTTGTGGACTTGATTTCATCTTTGTTTATATCGACGAATGTAGCTAGTTCATCACACGAGGAGAATGCACCACAACTCCGTGAAATCCTCCAACTTTTTACCCAATACGGCGTTACTATAAATATTGACAAATACGTTTTGGCCAGTCGACTATCGATTTTATTGACCATAGGATTGACAGTAATGGAATCAGTCCGTTGCTGGAAAAGACACGGTCTACACTAGAATATTCAATGCTACAGTCAATCAAGAGCTTACGCCGTTACTTAGGCGTCGTTAACTAATAGGCACGATTCACTCCCAACGCTGCTCACCGTTATGCTTAAGTTTAATCCCAAAAAGTTGTCAATCACAACCGCAGCAGAGTCTGCAGTAGTCGAAGTTAAGGAACTTTTGAGCAACGCTACCGCTCTAAATCACTTGAAAACCGATGCTAACATGCATTCTAAAAACTGACGCGTCAAAAACTGCAGTCGGAGATGTGCTACAACAAGAAGTAAACGGAGAGGTTCAACCAGTAACCATTTTCTCGCGAAAATTGCAACCAGCCAAGACTAGGTACAGCAATTTTGGACGCGAACGCCTCGCCATTTGCCTAGCAATTAAACACTTCCGTCACTCACTCGAAGGAAGTACATTTGCCGTCTTCACCGATCATAAGCCAATCATTTATGCGTTCCGTTCCGTTTCGATGACTTTTATGAACTGTGACATCCGAGCATTCGCTCAACGGTAAAACTCATAACAGATCGTTTCACCTGGAACAACATGCAACGCAAAATACGTCAATGGGCAGAACACGGTGTAACTTGCTAGATCAGCAAAATCCACCGACACCCGTGCCTCTTTGAGTACATTCCCTATACTTGACGGTCGATTCCAGCATGTCCACCTGGATATCGTGGGTCCCATACCAGTTTCACGAACGTGTAGCTATACCCTGGCCTGTGTCGACAGATATACAGGCTGGCCCACAGCAGTTCCTATGGAAGATACCTCTAGTGATACTATCGCACGAACATTCGTCGATTCTTTGATCTCCACCTTTGGTGCCTGCTACCATTACTACCGACAGAGGATCGCATTTACAAGTGCTTTGTTCCGCGAACTAAGCCGCTTACTACGATGTGATCATCTGTATTCAACCGCATACCATCATGCAGCTAATGAACTAGTTGAACGTTTCCACCGTCAATTGGAGGCTGACCTCACCGCTTGTTCAGAAACAGAATGGTCTGAATGTCTTCCTATTGTACTACTCGGTGTTCGAATCACCGTTAAAGAAGACATCGGTTGTTGTCCATCAGAGTTGGTATTTGACATCACGCTGAGACTGCCTGGTGAGATGGTACTTGACACACGCACTATCGGCGAAGTTCAGCCAGCATCCTACTGCTCGAGACTCAGGCAAAGCTTTCAGTCCATCAAGCCCGCACCCGCCATTATTTATCTACAATGACATCAAGAGATGTCTCTACGTTTTTGTTGGAGTAGATGCTTTTAGAAAGCCCATGCAAACTCCGTACGAAAGACCATTCAAACTAATGGATTGCAAAGAGAAATATTTCGTTCTGCTAGGCAACGGCAGCACAGACAAAGTAATCATCGATCGCTTAAAACCTGCTTGCGTCGAACAAAAATAATTGCAAGCTACCCTTTTGGCTTCACACACAACATATAATGAGCAGTGATGATCTCCCAAATCGGCCGTCACCCGTTGTATGTAACCTTTCATCACGCAAAACACGTATCGGCCGTAGAATAAGGTTCCTTGAAAGACTGGTTGAGTATATATCATAAACGGTGTATCGACTCACGTCGACTCACGCTCTTGTGGGGAGTTCGGAGTTGGAAATATTTTTGTGTGTGGATAATTACATTGGACATTAAATAAATAGTTACCATTTAACCACTGTTTCAAGTCTCACTGAAGCTAATCTTCCAGTCTCCGCCTGATGACGGCAAACAGCCAGAAACCGGTAGTGGAGCGTGATTTTGGGGAATGTGAGCAACACATCACTTTGGTCATCCATAAGCGCCTTGTGTGCTTGACCACGAATCACTATGTGATTATGTGTTTGAACATCGTGGTTCGTTGTACGAACATTATGCAACAGTAGCATTCAAGTATAACCTTGTTTACCATTTATCCACTGTTTCAAGGCTCACTGAACCTAATCTTACTTTCTCCACCTGATGATGGCAAACAGCCATAAACCGGTAATGGTGTGTAAGGGATGAGGATGTGAGCAACACATCACTATTGTGTTAAAATGAAACGTTTGCTCGAACAGGATTTTGAGTTATATTAGGCTTGGGATGCTGAGTCCAAACAGAAAAGTTTGGATTGTTACGCGCAGTACAAACGCAAAATCAGGGAAAGCCTTGGAGATTTGAAATTAGAGGACGGAAAATTAGGTGATACATACCTCTCTAAGGCGACTGCCTTCTCAATAATAAAAACGTTGGAGGACTGGGTTAATACTTTAAATGCACCGCCTGGGATGCTTAGTCTGCCACCTACTGCCCCTGCATTCGATGAGGTGTCCTTTAATGAAGATGTGGATTGAGACGCACTCAGCAATTTTCGTGTCAACAAAGCTAAGGACATTATGGTATCCACTCAGTTATGCTAAAGAATAATGAAAACACTGCCTACCAAAACCGTGTGCAAGCTGTTCAGTTTACGCTTTGCACCTGGGAGTGGTTTCTAGTGAGTGAAAATAAGCCACACAAAGGTCGTTGAATGTCAACTCTTGGTAACTATAGACCTGACTAGCATCGTCTCGAAAGTATTGGAAAAACTATTGCGTGACGAAATCTCCCAGCATCTTCGTCGGTATTCTCTGCTGAGTGTAACTCAACATGAATTTTTAACGGTAGGTCCTGCTTAATTAACCTTCTTAATTTTCTCAATACCAACACTGAATGCTCCACGAAGGAAAGCCAGTTGAAGCTGTCTACCTAGATTTTAGCAACACATTCAAATCCGTGATTCACCGACTGCTAGAGATGATCCTCGCAGGAAAGGCATAGTATACGTGCTTGGATAAAAGCATTCTCCACAGATAGGGCATCCAGAGTTCGGGTAGGATCCTCGTTGTCTAGCAAAACTGACGTGATTAGTGGGGTCCCTCAATGTTCGGTATTCGGTTCTCTTCTATTCCTGATTTTCGTTGATGACTGGTCGTCTACCTTGAGTGCACACGCTTTATTTTCAGTGGGACCTCCCACTGAACCTTGAAAATAGCCAATTCTTTTAAGAGCTGGGTGATAAGATCTTAATGCAGGTGTCAGGCAGGTGTCAGAAATAGCGTGACGTCGCCAAGCTCGTCGGATTTTGTAGCCGCCCAAACGTATGCATCCGTGGTGTGAGCGATTATACGTTCTGAGACTACAATAGGCGCACATTCTAGCCGGCTGCAACGTTCTTCTAGGCAAGCTACCTCTCCTTTCTGTGGTAAATAAAGCCAGAACTTCAAGAAAGCGTGCAAACAAAAAGGCAGACAAAATTGCATCCCCCGGAAATGTAGACGTAGCTATCCAGTTACCTCGTCCTGTAAAGCAAGCTTCCTCTCCGAAAGTGGTTAACGTAGCCAAAACTCCGAAAAATGTATCAAGAATAGAAAAGCCCCTACTCAAAGAAAGCATCATGGAAATGTTGCTGGCTCACCCGAGCTGGATAAAATTATCCAGGAATTAAACGGTTTGCGTAAGCAATTTGAGGCACTGAACGGCAATTCTTCTTCAAAAACCAGAACCCGAAATTTACTAGTTTTCAACCGAGCGGAGCCTTTTATTAGGGAAATCAAAAAGTCGAAGAGATACTGATCGCAGATGTATCAACGATCTTATCCAGGTGGTAGGTCTGAGGCCTTCTACTCTTACGGTGCGAGTTCACCGTGTAGGGTGAAGGAAGATGGATAACCGCCCTAGGCCAATACTGGTAGAATTCAAATATCAGGCGGATCGGGATGCGTTATTTTCTAGGTCTGAATACATCGCTAAAACAACTCTAGACAAGCTTCAGGTAAAGCCGAACAACCCTCCATCTCTTATTAGACAAAACCATTCCGCTCGAACTAGGAGAAACCTCGCTTTAAGGACATCTAATATGCGTAAGCCTGATGCAAACCGAAGCGCTAGTGAATCCGTTACGATCTTACCGAATAGCTCATCGCTACTAGTCTGGCTGTCCGGATTAAAAGACGTTGATGAGCTTATCGAAAATGAAGATGAGAGCCAAGCAAACTTCTCTAGTTGTTGCTCTTCCATAGAAGCGGCCTCAATTCTCAGTCAACGGTCCGTGATATCCATGCAAGAGGTTGATGAACCAGATACTCCTGCTTTAGGTAGCACGTCAAAAACGTACACCTTCCTCAGGTGCTTCGACCGAGGGCCAAGCAGAATTAGTTTCAGAAGCACGCCAAACCAGCGCCCTAGTGCTGTATGCTAATGTGTGCAGCATACGAAATAAGTGGGCTGACATCTCTTTTCGTGTGGCTGAGTTGCACCCCAGGGTGATAGCGCGTTCTGAGACCTGGCTGTCCGCGCTTGATGATGTGCCAACAAACATCAGCGAGCAGTATCTCGTCATTATATGCGATAGACCTGGCGACAGGAGAGGCGGTAGCGTTGCACTCCTCCTAGAGTATGGCTTGCACAATACGGGAACGGGTATATCCCTAACCAGTGAAAACGTCTAAATGTTTACGAGTATCCTGACTCGCTACTAGTCAGCCCTAACAATTGCTTGTGTCTACGTCACACCCAGTGCAGCCTAGAAGGAGATTGCACAGCTGATTGAGACGCTCAACAGGTTGTTTCAATCAGCTCCCAGCGTACTCATCTTAGGTGATTTCAACCTGACAGAAATAAATTGGGCCGTCCCTGTAGGTTTAGTCACCAAGCAATCCGGAATGTTTTTCCAATGGCTGCATCGGAATGTGAGTGATCCTACGAGGTTTTTTAATGGATGTACTCCATCCACTCTCGACCTAGTATTGTTGTCCCAGCCCGAAGGCGTTAGATTTTTAAAATACCTACCATCGCTCGGCAAAAGCGATCACGTGATGATAAGCTTCGAAACGGTACTGCGGTTTCACAAACCTACTGCTCGCCCTAGACGAAATCTTAGGCTTGTTGACTGGGATTTCTTCTACAGACTTCAAAAACTTTCTTTCGTTTTTCTAACGATTTTAATGTAAGTGAAAACTGTGATAGAATTTTTAAGTATCTTAAGGAGTTACAAGACAAGCACGCTTCGCTGCAACTCGGTAAAAAGCATCATAGGCCGCCCTGGTGGACTCCTCGAGTTTGTCGGTCTACCCGTAAACGAGATCGTTTATGGCGGCAATATAAGCTATCTCTCACTTCTGGTTCTTGGGTCCGATACAAAACCGCTCGGAACGTTAGTGTTGAAATACAGCGTTTGCTCAAACAGGAGTTTGAGTTATCCTTAGCTATGGATGCTAAATCCAATCTTAAATGATTTTATAACTACGCTCAATCGCAAGGAAAAACCGGAGAAAACATTGGAGATTTGAATCTGGATGACGGAAAGTTAGCCGATACCGACTTGTCTAATGCGACTGCCTTCTCTAGGTTTTCCAGTGTCGTTCAGAGACGTGATAATTCTTTAAATGCTCCGTCTAGCTCGTTTAATCTACTACCTGACGCTTTTGTACAAAATGAGTTGTCCTTCATGGAATCCGAGGTGTATGAAGCACTTATCCGTGTTCGCTTCAACAAAGCTGAGGGATCAGATGGTATCCACTCAATTATTCAGTTCAGTTCAGTTCAGTTCAGTTTACTCAGGACAGTATGTGGCTAACAAGCCAATCGAGCGTCCAGAATTTCTTTCGGTGGAAAGCTGCAGAGAAGCACCCACCACTGCCAAAACTTATATTCTTTTTGTCTATTTGAAATCTTCGCCGATCGCGAAGGGAACAGATTATCCGGGTTGAACTCAGGAAGCGCCGCGTTATAGCCGATGCTGGAAAAAGAAAAAGCAGTTTCTCTTCACCAGCACGGTGAGAGGTCAGCTGCAGTACCATTGTGTATAAAAAAAAATAAAAAACACAGAAACCTCTAGCCCTCACTTTATTTACGGGATAACGCTAAAAGATGGAAAACCTAAGCTTGTATAGCAATTAAGGAGAGTATTCGGGAAAAAACTTACCCCAGTTGCGGTCCAAACCCTGCTTAAAACTAGACACGGTAATGCAGGATATAAGTTCTTCTGGGAGAATGTTCCAGAAGTTAACAACCCTAAGGCTAGAAAAGTGTTTCCTGGAGTCTAGCCGACATCGTTTCTTAGCAATTTTAAGTGAGTGGCCCCGGGTGCCCAGCTCGGGGCTTACGGTAAAGAAGTCGTTCATTTGCACGCCACTCAAACCCTTCAAGATCCTGAAGGTTTCTATTAAGTCACCTCTTAAACGACGGCGCATAAGGGAAAAAAGATCGAGAGACATTAGACGCACAGCGTACAGTTTCCCTCGCTGACCATCAATCATGCGCGTTGCGAGGCGCTGTACGCTTTCAAGTCGAAGGATGTCCTTTTTGTAGTGAGGACACCACGCCTGAACACAGAATTCAAGATGCGGCCGAACTAATGCCTTTTACAGTGGCAGGAATACATCGGGTCTTCTGCTCGATAGCACTGATTTCAGCCAAAAAAGTACCTTGCGTGCACGCTGAGCCGCAGCAGCACATTGGTCCCCCCATTTGAAGTCAGCCCTAACCAGTACACCCAAATCCTTAACACACTGTGTGGCGTTAACACTGAGGAAATTCCCCGCCACCTGGACCGAAATCTTATCAACCAGTGTTGACAAGAGTTGACTCCTACTTAGGTTCAGTGGGGGGTCCCACTGGTATGACCAGTTTATGACCCGCTCAAGGTCGTGCATCAAGGTATCCTCATCCGTTGATCCGATGAATTTCACATCATCCCCGAAAATAAAGCATGGGCACCTCAATTCAGAGAACAAGTCATCGATGAAAATCAGGAATAGAAGAGAAACAAGTACCGAACCTTGGGGTACACCACTGATCACGTCAGTTCCATTCGACAGCGTACATCCTACTCTCACTCGGAATGTCCTACCTGTAAGGAAGGCCTTTATCCAAGCAAGTAGACTACCCCGTATGCCTTTGGCTGCAAGCTTAATCTCTAGAAGGCGGTGATTTACGGAATGGAAAGCCTTGCTGAAGTCTAGGTAGAGGGCTTCGACAGGCTTTCCTTCCTCCATCCTTTTAGTGGCAGTATTGAGAAAGCTAAGGAGGTTAGTCAGACAGGATCTACCCTTAAGAAATCCATGCTGAGTTACACTCAACAGAATATGCCGACAAAGATGCGGACAGATTTTATCACGCAGCAGTTTTTCCTTACTTTCGAAACGCTGCTGGTCAGGCTGACCGGTCTATAGTTACCAACAGTTGACCTGCAACCACCCTTGTGTATTGGCACGACTATGGCTTCCCTCCACTTACTGGGAACAATCTTGCCTCAGTGCTTACCGAACCGTTTTGCCAGCTCTTTGATTCATGCTTAAACATGGGAGTGGTTTCTAGTGAGTGGAAAGAAGATATAATCGTGCCAATACACAAGTGTGGTTGGAGCTCAAATGTTGGGAACTATAGACCTGTCAGCCTGACTAACATCGTCTCGAAAGTAATGGAAAAACTGCTGCGTGACAAAATCTGTCATCATCGTTGTCGGCGTTCTCTGATGAGTGTAACTCAGCATGGATTTCTTAAGGGTAGATCCTGCCTGACAAACCTCCTTAGTTTTCTCAATACTGCCATTAAAACGATGGATGAAGGGAAGCCTGTCGAAGCCCTCTACCTAGACTTCAGCAAGGCTTTCGATTCCGTAAATCACCGCATTCTAGAGATTGAGATAGCAGCAAAAGGCGTCCGAGGTAGACTACTTGCTTGGATAAAGGCCTCCCACACAAGTAGGACATTCCGAGTTAGGGTAGGATCTACGCTGTCGAATGAAACCGACGTGATCAGTGGTGTACCCCAAGGTTCGGTACTTGGTCCTCTTCTATTCCTGATTTGCATCAATGACTTGCCCTCTGCATTGAAGTGCACATGCTTCATTTTCGCTGATGATGTGAAATTCATCGGATCAACGGATGAAGATACCTAAATGCACGACCTTGAACGGGTCATAAACTGGTCATACCAGTGGGACCACCACTGAACCTTAATAAGAGACAACTCTTGTCAACACTGGTTGATAAGATTCCAGTTCGCGAGTCGGGCAATTCTCTCACTGTTAGCGCCTTACAGCGTGTTAAGGATTTAGGAGAACTAGTTAGGACTGACTTCAAATGGAAGGACCAATGTGCCGCTGCAGCTTAACGTGCTCGCAAAGTTATTTGTCGGCTGAGATCCGTGTTATCTGGCAGAAGATCCGATGTATTCCTGCCCCTTACAAGGCATTAGTTCGGCCGCATTTAGAATATTGTGTCCAGGCGTGGTGTCCTCACTACGAAAAGGATATCCATCGACTTGAAAGCGTACAGCGCCTCGCAACTCGCATGATTGAAGGTCAGCGAGGGAAACCTTACGCTACGCGCATAGTCTCTCGATCTTTTTTCCCTTATGCGCCGTTGTTAAAGAGGTAACTTAATAGAAACCTTCAGGATCTTGAAGGGTTTGAGTGGCGTGCAAATGAACGACTTCTTGATCTTAAGCCCCGAGCTGGGCACCCGGGACCACTCACTTGAAATTGCTAAGAAACGATGTCGGCTAGACTCCAGGAAACACTTTTTCGGCTTCCGGGTTGGAAACTTCTGGAACATTTTTCTAGAACTTATATCCTGCAGTACCGTCTTTAGTTCTAAGCAGGGTTTGGACCGCAACTGGGGTAAGTTTTTTCCCGAATACTCTCCTTAATTGCTATACTTTTTTGGAGCGGGGCCTTTGAATCGGCCTAGCTCAAAATTAATGTTTTCATACGTTTTTATTTTTTCAGTCAAAACGGAAACTTTTGTTTTTGAAACGTTCTAACATGTCGTGAACATGTAAACAAAGGACGTTTGATGCCCCGCACGCTTTAAACGCTGCGCAATATTTTATTTTTTGAAGGATGGGGAATTTGCTGCGCCGGTCAGAAAAATGCGATAGAAAACTCATACATGCCTGAAGACGGAACCGAAACTGTTTTGATTTTGAAGGTGACTGGCAATCTCAAATTTTCCCATCAAAGTTTGACGTCCCCCTTATTCGTATTGAAATTCTGTGTTTCAACTATTTTGATTAACTGAAAATTCGTTTTAACGAATAAAGTTCTCTTCTTCTTCTTTCTTCTT
>JACCGJ010021558.1:0-46512 GCA_013407085.1 Atriophallophorus winterbourni | reverse complement strand
TTTCTGAAATATTTTTAGTTTGTTCTTCTTTATAATTCTTTGGATAAAATATTATCAGTTCTGTTGAAATCATTTCTGTGCATTCAGTTACACGAAGTACTTAACCGAATATAGCTTCTCGTTGATGTTTCCTGTTAACTGTTATTATTCGCAGTATACCACATGCAACTGGAATTGCATCGAATGTTTACAATGATGCCTGGGCAATCCTGTGATTACGTGAGTCAATGTATTTCTAAATCTGTGAAATTGTTTGACAAAACTTTCCTTTCGGCATTTTTGTTCTCTCTAACCATTGTACGATTTTTGCAGGTGTTGGATGTGTTTAAACCCGAACGAATGACACAGCCTTATTGCAGGGAGGTTGATACAAACATCACAAGACATGATAATGCTCATGTATTCCTCGAGCTCCAATTCCCGTCGGATCATTTACCATCTAAATATTACGGCTCGTTTGAGCGTCAGCTCGAATTCCAGAACAAGATGTCGCTTTTATTGGGAGCTGACGTGGTGACATGGCAAATCGAACCTATACCGTGCGAATGTGAGTTGTTGTATACATCAGTTTGACAATCAACCAGTTTTTTTGACGGGGTGAAATTGTAAACCGTTCTTTCCATTTTAGATCATTTGGGAAAAATAATAAATGGACAAAATATGCTGAGTGAGTTTGTAACATAATAATTTACAATGTTTCGCGTTACATTTTTTTATGAAAATGTGATTAGAATGATAATCCGATTAGTTAATTGAAGTCAACAAATAATGGTATTCTCTTGAATTTTTGTGCGATAGATATTGCACTTTAGCGTGTCGTTGAAAGAAGGCAAAAACATGTAGCGCATTGTAACGTCATTGATCATCCTGACCTCATCCTTCCTGATACGATGTGATGTTCAGTAAAACTAGTCAATGGATATAAATGTAGGATCGGCATCATTTATTGCTCGGTATCATCCAAAAGCTCATTCAATGATAAGCTAATCGAATCGTTGCAACACATCGCAAGATGTCAGACTACGCAATTGCTGATCATTGGCAATTTCAATCTCCCGTGTCTATTATCAAGAGCTGAGCACTCCCTTCATTCCATTAAACTGAAATTCAAGGATGTTATAGAAATGTGTTCACTGCGCAATCATTTCAACCAGTCAACTTGCTAGCGGGGTATTGACCAACCTTCAAACCTTCACCTTGTCTTAACGCCTGAGGTATCCGCCGTAGAGGACATACAATACGCAGCACCACTGGGAAAGAGTGATCATGTGGTTCGTTTGTTTGATTATGTTTGTAGTGAGAAACGATCGAGTAAACAGACGAAAGTCATAGAAAAATACAATTTGAATCCGTAAATATCAGTCTCCGGGATGCACACACTCATGAGTTTGATTCATTTGATTCCGGCTCATATTACAATTCGTTTTTAACTTATCTGAATTTGAAGATTCACGAAAACTCGATTTAAGTACCACACGAATGCAGCTTCAACAACCAGTTGGTAATTCGGATTAGAATTAAGAAATGGTTGTCTGTTAAGCAAGAGTCTTGCGTAACTCATAAGTAGTTTGGTACGGGAGCAACTTTGAAGCGATTCTGTAAGTTAAGGAATGAAGTCACGACTTTTGTAAGAAAAGGTCGCATGCAATTCTAATGGAACTTGCTCATGAGAATAGAAAAGAATCCCAAACTTCTCTGCAAGATACTCAATGAAAAATCAAAGATGAACCAGGTGTTCACCCTTACTAATACCTCATGGATCGACCCACAAAGCCCAAGTTACCGCAGATGCTTCAGCAAAGTTTCACTAATTTATCTTTAATCCCAAGCGTTCTATCCAATATAAAGCTTCACCAAATTTGCCAGATTGAGAATTACTGAAAGAAATGGCTTTCAACAAATGAATTTTTTGGCTTGAACGCAGTCAAATGAACGAAAAGAAGGCGCCAGACGCCGACAAAATTACCACCGCCATACTTTGCAGGTTTCGCGTTGCTTTGACTGCTCCTCCCAATCGCATATCAAATTTTAGCTTAAATGAAGGCACAATACTACGAAAAAGGAAAGGTGGATGATGAATCCTATTAATAAAGGAGGTAGCTGTTCAGACACAGCGAACTATAGACCTGTAACGTTACTTCCGATGATCTCTTAATTAATAAAACGCATTTTGACTGCGCGCATAAGATAACATTTTGAAAACCAAAACATTCTGACCGCAGCACAACACGGTTTTCGAAGAGATCGTTGCTGTTTATTTAACCTTCTTACAACGTTAGAGGATTGGACCTTGGCTCTAGATGAATGTGAGGCTCTACATCGTTGCTTCATCAATATTTCCAAAGCTATCAATAGATTCAACCATGACATCTCAATCAAAAAGCTCGAATCTTATGGAATAACGGGAATATTGCTAAATTGGATAACGGACTATCTTACTGATAGACACGTCCAAGTTCGCGTTGACAAATGCTTATATAGACAAATAGACGTCACGTGTGGAATTCCACAAGCCTCGGTGCCTGGAGATATTCTATTCTTGGTGTGTTTGAAATCTAAATTAGAGAATATTGGATGCAATTTGATACTAGTTGCCGGTGATATTGAAATATGTAAACATGTAAGGTCTGTGAATTACTGTATGGCATTACAACGGGATCTTAGCATCTTATTTCGTTGGTCTCAGTTAAGTAAGTTACAATTTAACCATGCGGAATGTAAAATGCTACAGCTTAAAAAAATCACTGCACCACACGTATCATCTTGGCACGCAAGATCTTGTCTGGACCACAGCAGAAAAAGATCTCGGTATCTGGTTTTCGTTTAACCTCAAGCCTGGACAGCATTGCCGGATGGTGTACAATGAAGCTTGCCGTATCTTGAGTCTTCTCAAATTATTATTCCGAATTTTTACGCCAAAAACATACCACGGGTAATCAACACGTATATACGTCCTGTTATGGAATATTCCATCCATGCCAGGGCAACATTGCTGAGGAAGGATATCAAACTTCTCGACAGGATTTATCATCGAGTTGCAAAGTCGGTCTAACGGCCTTTCACAGATCGAATAGTAAAACTAAACCTACACGATTTTACTCAACGGCGGATAGGGAATGACCTTATTTTGAACTTAAAAATCCAGCATTCTTTGAAGCATCTCCTTAAACATTGCTAAAGCCCAATGAACTTACTCGAACACGAACACATTCAAATGCATTACGCATTCTCCGTTGGATATACGTCATTATTTTTTCTCACTAATAATTCGTTTCACTCAGAAATATTTGCTTGATGAAATCACACGATCAGTATCTTTTGAGATTTTTGCTACCAAGCTCGATGAGTTTATGATTAACCATGCCGTATGCGAGTGTTCCCATCGATTTTTGAGATATTTTATATTTTATACAAACATTTTTTATATGTTCCTTATACCTTGTGATGTTATGGTTATTGTTAAGCTCGATGATTTTCCTACCATAAAATTTTCTGTGTTCTGTGTTCTGAATAGTATTTGCTGAACTTTCAGTAAACAAACTTTTCCTCAAAATATGGCATGAAATGATAATGCTATACATATAGCCACATAGTTTGATTGCGGAGAGCACGAACCACCCACGTGGTTTCTTTAATCGAAGGGAATACAATTCACGTTCAAATTATTCTCTGTTTTAATTGTAATTTGGTTATCCGCTTGTTCGTAAAATCAGTTTCAGTTAAAATTTTTATCAATAAACTTGTATTGACCTCATATGCAAACAAGGATTTGGTTTTCAATTTGCCAGAGCTTTCAGTAATTTACAACGGCGGGGCTTACAACGACGAAGAGATATGTCCAAATGTGAGTTTAATTCGGACAATTCAATTGGTTGTGGAATTTGATTTTAATTCTTTTCGCATAGTGGAACCGTATAAAACCCTGAATAAAATTGTTCATTAAAACAACAGATCTAGTGTACAAATTCCAAATTTATATATTTATTCGCATTCACATTAGGCAGCAAATACAGCTTCTGACTGCTGAACGCAGATCATGCCGCCGGCGTGCAACTGATGCAATACAACAGAGTTCTGACTATCGTTGCAAGCGCTGCGGGAGAGATTGTTTCTCCCGAGTCAATTCAATTCAATTCAATTCAATTCAATGGTCCAAAAAGCACATAGCTTTACAAAAACCACAGAATAATATGCGAATTACAAATAACATAGGTAGTAAAACGGGGTTTGTTTTCCTACTGATTAGTTCAGGAATCACGTGAAAATACATAGAGCACAAATTGTTTTCAACCGGTTTGATAGGGTAAATATGTATAGTTTACTTGGATACATTGGTTCAAAGCTTTATGATGCAGAATATATTGTTTCAATGTTTGGATTGGTCAACATGAAATTGTCCAAATTCGATTTGAATATATCCAAGTTGGGTGAATGTGCAACATTACAAGGTAGGCAGTTCCAGGTAAAGCATACACGTACAGAATAAAAGTACCTTCGACAGTTCAGTCTCGAGTCAGGAATATGTACTGTATAGTCGTGACTCCGGCTGGTTCTGCGTGGTAGTCGCGTGAATAGTTGATTTAGGGGATGGTTGGGGGTATGCAGTATATTGAACATAAGTATCAAATCACCTCTAAGACGGCGGTAGCGAAAGTCGAATAGATTGAGACTTGCAATACGATCTTCGTATTGTTTGTGCTTCAAACCGCGTACGAGCTTGGTAGTCCGATGATATATTCTCTGCAAGAAGCTCATGTCCTTCTGTAGCCAGGGTGACCAAGCCTGAACCGCATACTCCATGGTTGGCCTCAAGTACGTATTAATTATTCGATGAACGGTTTGCTAAGTGAAACTCCCGAACACGCGTTTTAGCAGTAGCAGTACTCGCGACTGTTTAGTCATTCAAAAAGTTGCGAAACATGAAATTCATGCGATGTGATGTACATCCATGTTCGACATCGACCGACGGAGGCCAACAACAACTTTAGGCTGATTTGAAGAAACATAATTTCCAGATACCAGTGCAATGCTCGCATTCACGTTACATCAACAAAAATTTCCTCTAGCATCGATTACGTTTCCCATTGTTTGAATAGGTTGAATTTACAAAAGGAAAGATAATGAAATGCATCAAACAAGATGCATATTCACACATTGAAAATGTTTGGTTTAAAATCAATTATTTGATATATAATCGCTGTGCTTTCAGCCTACTACATTTGGGGTATAATGTTTTCCTTTAAATACTTCTCATGAAATTCGTCTGCAATTCTGATTACAAACATGGATCGTTAAATTTTTGTTGCATAACCTGTAAAGTTTATGCTGATTCGTGTGATTCTGAAAACACTATTGTATAAGACTATGATTGAAAGTGAAAATGTAATGACGAATAAACATGTAACTTCTTATATAGCTCAGGTTAATTCATACGATGTTTTGTTATGCTGGTGTCATTCTGTTTTCAATTTCGAATGCAAAACTGTAGCAGTAATAACAATAGATCTGGGACCGGATTCGTAATCAAACACATGTGCAAATTGAAACATATCGGCCAGATTGTATACGGAAATGATAAGCATTTAAAATGTCACTGAGTCGCTGACCGTATATTGTGATTAATGAAGATTTACCACATTTTCCTGACACATTATAATTCCTACACACAGTTAACTGGACTATTTGATCTTGAAGCCGGGTCCCTCAAGTGCGATGCACGTAAAATTCCGGGTCAAAAGAATCTCTTCCAAGTAGGATTATACCTCCAGGTTCCTGCTCTTTTTCCTAATGGTTCGCCGAGTTGGAACGCGCCATTACTACTGAAATCAAAGTTGAGTAAATCGGCAACCAACGCAGATTTGCTGATCCGTCTTCCACTGAGGGATAAATACAAAGACCGTCAATGTTACGCATGACATTTCGCATAAATATATAATATTTGGAACAATGAAATTTCTTTTCATATCTTTGAATCATTAAACTTAAACGAAAGATATTGATAAATGTGAGAAAATAACAAACTAAATAAATGAGTAATTAATAGAAATGCGAAAAAATTTACATGTCCCGTTTTTGCGTAAAATATTCATAAACATCGGGAAATCATCATTTGTACATCACCAAGCTCTGTATGCTATATCACGTTATAATGTGAGATTATGCATATAACATCGGGAGAACACAGTGTTTTTGAAGATATTAATCGCCGTATTTAACAAACAAATTAAGATACACAAAAATTTAAAATTCATATTCATTAAACAAACCGAGCATTTCCAATGATGGTGACTGAAACCAATATGCGACGGTTAAGCGTCATGACAATCAACATTGGCTAGAGTGTATTCCTGGATAGGTAACTAAAAATGTAGTGGTACAGTTGTATCTATCCGATGTTCAGGCGAAACGATCAGCATCAGACAACATTAATTCCAATCGATAACCCCAGAAGATTGCATATATAAATGAACAGACTGACAGAGTAAGCAGAAGAAATAACGACCGAAATCTATACGAAATAAGATAATTTAATCCGGAAAGTATAATTGATTTGTAAAGTGGTTAAAAAATTTCGATACGCTGGCGCCGTGTAAAAATCTTTTTTGAGTTTATTTTGTATGGCCAAGCCGTCAAATTGTGAAACTTAAAGGGAACGCATCGTATTATAGGGCGTCGATTTACATATCTCGATAAATATTGGCTTTAAATGTAATCCGCATGAGCTAAATATTGTATCGATCGGTAGAATGAAACTATTGATTTACAGTGAAGGACATAGTTGATGGCTAGGCATAAATCCACTGCAAACACATTGGTAGACTCTATAGATGTTAAAAGCCTGAGTAATGCCAATCTGAACCCTTTGGTTCTGGAAACCATTCATACATCCTCCGCAGTGGAAACGGAATAAACCCGGTGATTTTTATGTCATTTGGGATAAAGCTTCTTGAACAACTGTGTGTTTTGGTCCAACACACAAAATAAGGTAATCTTCGCAGCAGTTTCACATGCCGCAATAAATAAAGAAATACCTAATGGGTATATTTGTTTTAATTCGGTGAACTATCCCTATTTTATGGTTTTTCTGGATTGAAGCTGGACAAAGTTTTAGGGCAAAGACTGCTGGTTTAATATTAATTTTTATGGTTTATGATTTTAAATAAGACATTCGGATTATGGAGCACCAGAGCAACCAATTGTGATTTTTGTTGATTGTTTAAAATCTCATTTCACATCTGTGAAAAGTGAGGGCAAGAATAATCTTTGTCGGTAGGCTAGTGAAGCTTTCATTTTATTCACTTGCTTAATTACTTTTGTGCGGCTGGCTCCGCGGGTGGATTAGCCGGATTCATTGATGTCCCGGATCGCACCAGCCCACGCACGTCGATCGGAGGCGAGATTGTTGCAGATCGTGATCCAGTCTCGTTCCCACCTGCGAACTCCGTAGACGGTACGCAGACCCATTGAGACATCATCATGAAGTTTCTTGGGGGTAGTGTACAAGTGATGTCCCCAGCACCACTCGGTGTTTGTTCGAGTACACCTCTCTAGCCTTTGCACAGCCAATTGCAACCTACACGGCAGCAGGGAGTTGGCAGATTAACGCGCTATGCGCCAGTTATCTACCTACGGGACTTCTCTCCGGATTTTTCCTCGGTGTTTTCTCCCGAAGTCTTTCCCGCAATCGGGTGACCCACAAGGAAGTGGGGGTTTGGGGTCAGGGTTTTCCTTCAGCTAGATGGATTGCCGGTAGCTGGCGAGCTCCATCTGCCCGGAACAAACTGGTTTTAAGGCGCCAGTCACCCGCCTTCGCCCCTTCTCCTGTCAGTAAGAGCAGTTCCGCCGGGCTTGTGAAAGCCACTCGTGCAGGTCAGGAGTTGGACTTGGTTGTCAGAGGCTATTTGAGACGCACGCCACGTGGGAGCATTTAATAGATAGTAGGTGGTTCATTCCTACTACCACCCCCGGCTGTGACAACCTTTTATTTGCCTGTGATTCATTAATTATTGACTTCAGCTTCGTAGTTAACATTCATTACGTTGAGAAGTATGTTTCAAAACAAACAGTGAATGTTCCTCCGATGTAGATTTCAGGTTTTGTAAGTGATACGCCAGTCAGTATCCAAAATGAACGGTAGTTTTCCATTCAGATGGATTTGGTTCCTTCACTGTTGGCACTATGCTGCTAACCTACTCGAATTAAAAGACAACGTGAAAACTTCGTCCGATTGTCGGTTTATAAACAATAATATCAACATCATCAAAATGTGATGTAATTATCATTGCTAAGGTACACAGCAGGTCTGATCCCCACATGGAAGTAAATTATATATCGTGGTGTATGAGGGGTGCGTAATCGTACAGGGCTTAGAGTTCATATTCAATTTTTATATTTAGGTATAGTCAGTACATGAGGTGATAAGACATGTGAGATTCTCATTGATAGCTAAACAGTTCAATCCACAAATAAATTGCTTATTCAAAGTCCATATGAGCCGTACCTAGAAACATTTTGAGTTACTGATTCCTTAGATTTCGATGAAAACACAGCTATCCACTGTTTTCAGAGAAGCGAGTTTTTGGCGCATGAAATGGTTTTTGTTTGCGCTTATTCTAACAAAAAATTGTTCGTTTCATTTTTTTCCATTTTAACTTTACACGTTCGGCTATGGCGCAGGTTAAGATCTGAATATTTGGGAGATTTTGTTTCATTTCCTTTATACTTTATCGAAAAAGCAACTTGGAATGTGCTCACAATAACGGCATTAGAAATATCTATAGAACACGCAACGTAGTGCATTTGCTTGACGTCGTACTCTTCGTTTCCCTGGTTCGATGCTAGATAATTATATTTTGGTACATCTAGTAGAATTCTACTTCGTCATACCGCTTGTTACCTGGCGATCAACTTACGAAAATGAATATTTGGGTTGATAGTTATTTTTAAAGCCCCATCAAACATGTGTTTGGACATATGTGCTTGAATGGTTCGGTCGTAGTGAACATATTCAACTGTGGTATACTCGTGCTACTTCCTAATCATTCCTCCACCGTGTGAAGCTTATGTGGATAGTAATCTTACTGGAGCTGTCTGGTAAGCACAAACAACACGAAACCGGTCGTAGTATTTGTGTGAATCAAACGCATGCAAGCATATATTTTTGTGAATTGTTATGGGTCTAATCACATTCAACATTTGTTTGTACACATGTTATTAAACAGGTTGGTAGTACCGTCTTTATCTAACAGTACATATAATGGCTACTCGTTTACCATGTATCCACCCTTTTACGGCACATGCGAATTTCCATCGTACTGGGGATACTTATTGCTTGCGAGTAAAATGCAAGTCAATTAATATTTTGTTGCGTGATAAAGGGTTTAACCACTATAACTTGTGTTTGGACTTACGTGATTGACCAGGTTATTCGTACGATCCATATCCATCAGTGGCGTGTAAGCGCTACTTATGTACGATTACCGTGCAGTTTCAAGCTCATGATGAACACCATGTTACGGTGCGGAATAGATTAGTGCAAACAGCACATATCACGTCCTATGGTATGATGGAAATACGTGCAAAAATTCATATTTCAATACACGGAAAAGGATTCAACCGCATTTAACATCTGTTTAGACACATCCGATTGACAATTTTGATCCTTATATAACAGTGGTATACTAGCGCTCCTTTTTCACCACTCATCGACCGTTTCAGGCGCACGAGAATGCTGATCCTACTGTTGCCACTCAATGAGTGCAAATAACGAGAACCCTCTAGTTGAAAGTCTCTGATGGAAAAGCATGAATATCTATATTTATGTTCATGGACATTGGGTAACCCTACTTAAGGTGAATTTCTACACTTCTAGTTGATGAGGTGTGTCTAACCAGGATTATCCGTACGTGAAATACAAGTAATACTCGTTTAGCAAATATCCACGTTTTTAAGAGCATGGGGATTCTGATCTTACTGTTCCTACGTGAAGAGTGCAAACAGCACGAAACTGGCCGTGGGGCGAATGCAATGAATATTCATGCAAATGAATATTTTTGTTCATGGTTATGGGTTCAACCGCATAAAACATATGTTTCGACACGTGATTGAAAATGTTGGCGAAAAGCTTTAGCCAACAGTGCTATGCACGAGATACGTATCTACTATTGCTCTACTGTTAATGGCGCATGCAAGATCCGATAGTGGAGTTACTTTGTATTATAACGAACGTCTTCAATGTGTAACTGTACCTAACACAAAGTTTGAGCTTAATTTCACGCTGTGGTGTAGCCTTTGCTAGAAAACTGGAGAGAACTGTATACTTGGTGTGATCTACCGCTCGCTCAACTCTTGTGATGTCCACAATGAAACTTTGTTATATATGATGCGCAACGCTGAACTTTTTAGAGGATGCCAACTGATAATAATGGGTGATTTTAACCTCTAACATCACTACTCCAAAATTGTGCATACTCAACAATACCTTGACTACAAATTCTGTGAGATAATCACTTTCTATCCACTATCCAACCATGTCCGTTTATTAAATCGACAAAAGGGACTCAATGAATCAATAAATCTAGATCTTGTTTTAACCTCCGGAGCTACAGGAGTAGAGTCATTGCAGTATTATAGACCTTTAGGGCTAAGTGACCATCTGGTGTTGTCCTTCAAATTTGTGTGGAACGCTAGAAGGGCTTTGGCGAGTTTGAGTTCATAAGAAGAGTCGATTACTTTAGCTTTCGCGGTGCCATTACGATTATGCTGACAAAAATCTCGATCTTCCGAATGCAGAAACTCATTGACGTAGTCTGTTAAATTATGTATGTTGAAACCTCACTGATTCAGAAGCTGCAGAATCTTGGCGTCATCGGAAATTTAGTAATATGTTTCACCAGTTACCTCTCTGGACACAAAGAAAGAATCAGAATATATGGTGAAACTTCTCAGCCAACCTAATACCCTTCAAATCCCACACTCACGTTCTCGATGTTTGTGTATACCTTTTGGAGAATATCTTGCCCACAAATATTGCTAACTCAGCGATCGATCACATCCTTAAACAACGGTTAGGAAATTATATGTTGTCCCCTACCTATTGATGTCTATATTTTGTAACGCACGGAACTAATATTTATCCAAAGATTCTTTTCCCTCAGTCTGTGTCGCCATTGGGGATTATTTTCTTCCACCCATAAAGAACATGGATATGATCATACAAGTTACGATTTATTTAAATTTTTCATACGTTAATCATATGGTATTGTACAGCAGTTTGCTTTTTCAACCATAAATTTTAAATCTTGAATAAACGAATAAATAAATAAATGTTATTCTTGGAAATCCAAGGCATGTTATACATGATCACTAGTTTCCAAAAGCTTTGTACAATCAGATTATATTATCTACATTTGCAAAACAAATTTGTTCAAGGTCATTTGTTTCAGGGGAATTTAACTTTCAATAAATATAGAGGCAACGGTATCTTAAATCTTGCGGAACTCGGTATTACTGCCCTACCTGATTTGAGCAGCAGCACAAAGCCGGTTGTATGTTTTGTAAACAAAAGCATTGAACAGGCTAGTCATATCACCCTTATCCATGTGTGACATATACGCGCTACTCCTTAACCATTACCCGACAGCTTTAAGCGCATTCGCAACACGATCTCACTGTCCCGACTAGATGAGTGCTAACAGCCCATAACATGCTCTAGTGTGTCTGATGGACATGCATGCAAATGAATGGTTTGGTTCATGGTTAATGTTTTAACCGCATTGAACATGTGTTTTGACACATGTATTTGCATGGTCGTACCATCATTAACCATCAGTGGCATAAAAGCGGTATTTTTACACCATTCATCTACCGTTTCGGGAGCACGAGAATGCTGATCTCACTGGCGCCACTCTCTGAGTGCAAACAAAAAGAACCCGCTAGTGGGTAGTCTGTGATGAAAATGCGTGAACGTGCATTTTCATGCACATGGTTATTGGTGTAACCCTATTAAACATGAGTTTCGACACTTGTTTTTAAACAGATTTATCGAGTCAGCCTTATACAAAAGTGATATATAAGCGACATTCATTTACATTTGATCCACTGTTTCAGATCACTTGAATCCTGATCTTACTGTCCCTACCTGATAATTGCAAACAGCACAACGCACGCCGTATGGTGTATGCGACGAAAATGTGTGCAAAAGCATATTTTGTTATAGTTTTTTGTTTAACCCCATTAAAAACATGTTCAGACACATTTGATTGAACAGGTTGGTCTTACCACCTTCATCCAACGGTGGCATGCAATAGTAAATTATCTAACATTTCTCAACTGTTAATGGCGCATGCGGATCATGATACCACAGTCAATACCTGATGTCTGCCAACAGTAAAAAAAAATCGGTCGTGTGGTGTGTCAAACTGTAATCCATGCAATTGAGTATTTTTGGTTCAACATTAAGGGTTTAACACCATAACACATGTGTTTCTGCACATGTGACTTGACACGTAGTTGATACAAGGTATATCGAGCCGTGGCATACAAGCACCACTAGTTTTCCATTGCTCTACGTGTTGTACGGCATCTAGATGCTGAATTTATTGGCCCAGTCTGATAAGTGTAAAGTTAAAAAAACGTTTGTGAGTTTAATGTGAATGAAATGCACTTAAATAAGTATTGTAGTTCATTGTTTTGGCACTAACCCCATTAAAATTCGACACATGTAATTGAACAGGTCAGTCACACCAGCGTTATCCATACATGGGATCCGAGCCCCAGTATTTGAATATCACAAAACACCTTTAAGATCTTTCGGATCATGATTTATTGTCCCAAGCTGATGAGTGCAAACAGCACAAAACCAGTCGTTGGATGTGCGATGGTAGAGCAACAAACGTCTGTCCTAGAACTAGTCTTAACCTCTGAAGCCAGGGCCGTTGACGATTTTCAGTGCAAACCTGCGCTATGTCACGGCGACCCTCTCGTTCTGCTCTGTCAGTACGTGTGCAACGCCATTAAAAAGGTAAAGCAAACAAAACAAAATAGAAAAGTGAATTACAGTGGTTTGATAGAAACAATGGTGGCTTTCAACGAACACAATATACATCTCAGTTATCCTGACTCGCATCGCACAACTCTGACGAATAACATCAACATCATGATACATTTCAATTCCAAATATGTCCGGAAAAATGATAGCACGTAATTTACAATTTCGCAGCCGGACTAGAAAATAGTAGAAAAAAGTACACGATTGGCATGGTCTATTTACATGTCGTCATTATTTATACGACCTTGGCGAAATTTCGCGAATCGAAAAATTAAGTAAAAAATCTCATCCGTAGTGTGAAACAAAATCAGCACCTTGTGATGCAGAGGAATCATAAACTGGCCTATTGAACTGTTAAAAATGTTACTAAACAGCATCTACAACATCAAATGTAAGAGCTGTGTGTTTATTTATTTACTGAAGACTTCCAAGAAATTCAGAGTAAAATCGAAGAATACCGAAAGCGAGGCCGGAGACATCCCATGAATGCGAGGGAATATCAATCCCAGATTCGTAATTCCGCCTTGTCAGAGCACGTTTTCAGATATGAGCCACAGCTTCGATCTAGAAAATGTGATGATAATGAGGGGCAGTATTAAGCCGCATGTCCGACGCTTAGACGCCGAGACGGTCGAAATATAGCCTAACCTTATAACAGTTATTTATGTACATTTAGGCACGTTGACCGCGAAATCAACCGACCTTGACCGTGTTCACTTGTATTGGAGAAACAGCAATAAGAAACAACGACCACTGACGCTCGTCATTCCCACATTGTAGGCGAATTATAACCTGTTTCTGCGACAAAACTTCGGTGACATGATTGAAAAGTTACACAAAAATGCTCTAATCGATTGCACAAATATATATGTGCAATAGAAAAAAAGCAATGTTTAACAGTGAGTGTTAGCACGATAGTTTATAACAAATTCCGTTGTTTGACAATGTAGTGGAAAAGGATTTTGCCCGATCTTGACATCATATTCATGCAAAACTAAGTTTGTTAGGAATCACTTTTAGTAAATCATAGCGAACAGTACTATCGTATTTCAGAATTGAAAAATGCGTACAGCAAAATGTAATCTCGTAAACAGCATTTCAAGATGACGATGTGCATACAGGTGAATAATATAGACCACTGAAAATTGGGAGGATCCGTTTATCTAGAGCACGATTTTACGTTATATCATAGGACTTAAGGTTGAAACAGCAGTAATTTCAATTTGGAACCCAAAATGGATGTTTGAGTTATTCCTCAGGTAATTCAAGACAATTGATGCTCAGAAACACATGCTCGGTATGAAGCTTCACTTAAACGAGACAATAGTATACCAAAATCATGACCCAAAATACGTATCTACAATTTTATTGTCGACATTATATTCTCATGAGAGATTTGGTCAGATACAAAGGGAAGCGCATGAGTCAAACCAAGTTTAAATTTTAAGATCACTTTTTCAAAAGAGAGGTTCGCATTTACAGTTCACAATTATGTGTTCACACATGTTGATAAAGTTTACCCCAGGGGAATAAAAAAAATTTGTATTTAAATACAAATCACGTTTGTTTGTGCAAAATATTCAATGTTGAGCAGCGAAAGTGGCAATTAAATTGGACAGTTAATAGTGAAATTCATCCAATTGTTCGTTCGGATCTTAAAAAATTTACGCATCATAGACTTAAAATTATTTACTCAATATTACAACAAACATGTTCGAGATTTTATGGAAAGTATCCCGTTTGTAAATACCTCATCGACAAGGAACATTTTTTGTAGGATTTGAGGATGAAGTTAACACGTTGACGCCAATGCAACATGGCGCATTTATTGTTCTGTGCAAATATGAAAATGTCAAATGACTGGTGCTAGCCGAGTAAAGTAATCAGCAATAAAGAGATTGCCATAAATATTATGTTTTGCTCTGCACTTCAGGCGAACTAGAATTTGATGTCGTTGAACTGCTTATCAACATGGAACAAAACTCTTGTTACAAAGAAAATACAAACGAAATATAGCCGATAATCCGGAATTACGTGATATTTCAAAATGACAGATTTACTAATCAATGGACGCTCATCATTCCTAGATTTGCAAAACAAGTGTTACACGGGAAGAAGTATCCGTATAGTTGATAGTAATGAGGTTTTGCTGAAGGTAATCTGTGGTGGGTTTCAAAATTGATTATAACAATGTACGACGCTGAAATCTCGACTTTTCGCCTGAGTTACCATCCACCGGTTAACTAATCACGATTAAGCTTTCATAAATAGTGATCCAAAGCATCGTTTTCCCCATCAGCTGGAAAAAAGGCAATAACATTTGTTTTGGTCCAAAAGATATGTGATCATTTTATTAGGTTCTTTGATCTACTATCTTGTGATCATGTAGTCAAAGAATGAAAAAAATATTCTCCCAAAACCTATTAAGCAGCGATGCTTATCAGATTCAATCGATGTTAGCTTACACTGTATCTGATGTGAAGACCATACACGAAGATCTCATCACTTAGACAAACACAACCGATTTTGCTCACTAATACTCGACTGGTTAGGTGGGCGACACAACGCAAAAGTCTCAATTTGACAAAACATACAGGAAGTCTCAATTGTGTTCGTTCGAACTGTGAAAAGGAGCTAAAAGGCGTGAAACTACATTGGCAATGTATAAATTAATTCATCAACATTTACTGATGAGTAGTCATAGTAATAAAAGTTTGAGAATATGGCGACATGGAATCTGAATATATAAGTTTGATATGATAACAAAACACAAACAATGTTACGTTTGTTAGCTTTTCATTGAATTTATCGAATACTCTGATAAAGTTTAATCTCTCTGTAATTGTTAATTTCGAATTGGCAATATGCATTTTATGGGTTTGCTTAATACTTGACGCAATGTTTTTTTTAATTTTTTTGACTGTGACTAATCGTAAATAATCGATATTCATTGTTATACATGTGCGTCAATTGGAATTTATAGATTGGGATATTCATTCGCGTTTTCACCTTCGAAAGCATAGATTGCATACAGTGAAGACCATGTAAATCATCCTTCATGTACCACAGACATTTTCGCAGTTGGCGGTATTGCTGAATTTGGAATCACTATTTTGCGGTGAAGCAAATACTCGCTATATGTGTACCAATGGATTATAGAGATAAAATATATAGAGAATGCATTCATAATTCAATTGAAGTTCCGATTTTTGTGGATTCATGTGGGGTCAATATACAGAGCCATTAGATGAGTGCTCTTTGTTATAAGCATACAGATTCCATTTAAAATGGCAAATCGTGTTAGCGTTCAGAACATCCTGTGATAATGAATTCCACTGAAAAAATGACTCTCATTAAATTATGAGTGCTATGAATCCAGATAATTGGAGAGACCATTATGTTTGAATGCAAATTAACTTCTATCAAATCTCAAAGAGAATGAGTTTCCTTACTCGGAGTTTAATATTCCAGGATCATGTCGCTCCTTACTTGTAATCGTGCGTACGATGGGTTAATCTTAGCATGCCTATTTGCTTCCGATATATCAAGCGTTGCCTTACATCAACTAGGTTCGACTCTTAGAGGTGAATTATGTTAGAAAGCACAATCAAAATTACCAATGCAAAATTTTATTAATTTGTTACGGTTGAATATAGATTGAATATTCAAAATTCGAGATTTATGGCCGAAAGGGCAGTTATCTTTACAATAACCACAAGGTGTAAATATAGGTACAAATATATATATACCATGCCGTGCGCTTCATAATTCCAAGCAAAGCACACACGTACCGAATACAAATACCTGAGGCAGTTTCGTTTGGAATGTGGTATTCCCAACTTGCAACCATGGCCACGGCTGTTGCTGGAAGTTCGACGATGGAATAAAAAGTCCAGTGGTTTAGAAACAGTAGTCAGTATCAAAATATTCATTTGCATGCATTTCCGTCATTCACACCCCACGACCGGTTTCGTGCTGTTTGCACTCATCAGGTAGGGACAGTAAGATCAGGATCCGCATGTGCTAGTCAGTATCGTTTATGCGAGGATGAGGTCACCTCGAATTATCCTTCGCACAAGTGTCTAGATGACTAGTTATAAAAACTTGAGGGAGAAATTATGGATTATATCTAGTGTCATATCAATGCGTGACAAATATCTGTCGATAAATATGATTCGGTTTATGCTTTTTAGATAATTCAATCCTAAAAAGTCTAATCAATACCATCGGTAATAACAGATATGATGATGGGAACAAAATTGTAACTGATCCTAATTTGATGCTTTTCTCATAATTTTTAATCAATTGTCAAGAGAAATAAATTTGGGTTTAAATATTACTGGTACAAATATCGGTAATATTAATATTGCAATGTTGTGTGTAGTTCATGTGCTAATGGTTTGCGGCTGTGGCTACATGATAAAGCTTATAGTGTTAAGAGTGAAGCTTAATGTGTCAATCGCAGTGAAAGTGCGATCGTATACATGATGTTCTCTGTTAAGCTAATTTAAGAAAAAAATGTTGGAAAATCTATGGTTTAGATATCAGTTCCCGACGTTTTGAGGCAGGCTCAAGATTTTGTATTCATGAATCAAATTCAGCATGGTTGATTGTTTGGGCAACTTTCCTAATCTGTGTGAAACTAGTTTAAAAAAACTAATGTTTAAAGGGTAATATTGATTTGGCAGTCATATGTGAATTCGAATAAATGTACACATAAGGTTTCTGATGTGGTTGTATTTTTCTCCAAATCTATATTTTGTATACGCTACAACTATCGAAACACCAACTGATACCAGCTCCAGGTAACATCAAAATGGCCATGCTTTAGTTGTCATTATCGTCACGGTTTCAGGGATAAACTCCCAGTATTAACAATGCTTTCATCTCGCTCGTCTCATATAGCAATTGACAACCAAGTTCATCAACCTACTTGCACGCGTTGTTCTGTCTGACCCGGCAATAGTGCTTCTAATGACAAGATGAAGAGTGATGGCGACTGACGTGCGCATCAAAAACAGAGTGCCTCCTCAAATTAAAGCTCGTACTTTCATTAAGTCAGTCAACCTATGAAAACAAAAACATATTCTCAAACCTCCACGACCTCGAGGATTATTTGAAATCACGGAAATGGCTTTATTTTTCAACATCGAGGAAACATCCGTAAAAAACGGCCAGTTAGGCATTCCAAAGTTCATATCAACTGAGACGGCAGGCTTGTTGAAATGTGTCAGCCTTGCTCATTCTAAGATGTTAGTGGTGTTGTGGTTAGTGACAATTGCTAGGAATTCATATTGAACTGCTCTCGATCAAATCTCAAGGCACCCATTAAGATGTACACCACGATGCTCACGGACAATAATTCGGATCGCAGCAGATTGCAGTTGAAAGCTCAGGATCCACTGGAAGAAAGCTTATCGTTATGAGACTGTTTTTGGCGGTGGATCATATTTTCGGATCATATTGTACAGACGCCGTCCGCTCAATATAGGATGTCCCTAATCGAAAAGGTACCGTCTCGCCAATTTCAGCGACTCTTTTCATGCGCATTCTTATTACGGATGACCAGATAAGCAGATGATTGATTTTTGAACGAGAAACAAGAATTACCAAATAACAAAGTTCGGATATGTATCTCTGAACATTTAACGTCCGTTTCATTAACTCATGATTTCATGAGAAGGTCTCGAACATGTGAAGTTACTACCTTGTTGACTAAACACAGATAAGAATACAATCATTTTAATTGTCAATCTAATGCGAACTACAATATACGATATTTTGGGGGTGATTTATGAAATTTCGTCCCTCATTTTGCTCAAACATTTGTTAGCAAACGTGATAGATACGATAATATCGGAGATAATCCCGATTTCGTAATTAGGTTTCCGATCTAGTTCCCCAATAGAAAAAATAGTGAAAAAAATGTTCCAATGCCTGGGTAAGCTTATATTTATTTTATACGAGGCCTCATGGTTTATTTCAACAAATTCAAAAAAAAATATCCATTCTGAATGTCACTATTACCTATTTGTGAAATTCAGTGGGATGCACATAAGTGTCTCACTAGAGCGAATGTTCAAATAATTATCAATCATGACAAACTGAAAAACGTGTTTTATTACATCATTTAGCTTGACGACGCATATGGATATATTTACCATTAGCAAGAGTAAAAATTGTTATAACACAACTGTAAGCTGAAAAAACGAAAAATAAAATTTCTTCGGTGCACATCGGCATATTCTGGTGAATCATTTCAGTTAACTTTTGGTTTACCACGTTCAATGCATGTTACTAAACCTACAGAAATATGGTGCTTTGTGTGAACTTGAAAGTGATATCAGGTTCTCAAAACACCGAAAGATGTGCACTCATCAATGGTGTGTGCAGAAAAAAAAATTATATTTACACTTTTTTATATTCACACTGAAATTGAATTAAATATCTATGGTCATATCCACGACGAAAGCGACACTATTCGAAATAGCTTCCATTATCGCCCACAGCAGATACATGTTAACTTGAACTTCAGAATAACTTTATTAATGCAAGCATTTAGAAATCTGAATTGAGATTAGTACGGATTACTTCTGGACATGACTAAGTTTATAGTATTATTAGCAAAAATCAATGTGTCTTTCACAGTGGAAAATCGGCTGTATATATCGTATACTCCGTGAAGCAAATTTGAGAAACATGTAAGAAAAGCTATGGTTCAGATAGACGTTTTCGAAGGTTTGGCTATCCCCTACGAATTCGTAAACAAAACGTCCAATTCTGTTGACTTGATCGCAAAGGCTGTTACGTATAACTACATGAACAAATAACAAATAAAATTGAAACTCTAATTCCAAATAGGATATAACAATATTGAATTCATGTTTCTCGCGTCGTTGTAACCTTCGCCATTTCTGGATTTCGTATACACACCAACTTTCAGAAACAATAACAGATAAAGGCTTTAGGTTAAATCGAAAGGTCTATGCGATAGTTGTCGGCGCGGTTTTGCGGATAACCTTCGATTACCAATAAAGCTATAATGACGCTTGTCTTGCATACCATCTGAAAATCAAGTTCATTATCTGACGTGCACGAGTTTTCCTGTCTGACTCGGCAAATTTTCTTCTGATGACAAAACAACGGGCGATGGTGACAAACCGGAGCTGCAAACCAGTGTGTCTCGTAAATGTAAATCTCATCCATCCAATAAACTAGTCAACTTAGTAAAATGAACACATTTTCTTACAGTTCCACGACCTCGAGTATACATAGCTTTACAGAAATGGCCTTGTTAAACAACCTCGAGGACAAATCCAGAGAAGAAGGCCAGCTATGCAGTAAACATTTGTCGTTATTCCCTACTTGTGAATATCGGCTGCATGCAGTTAAAATGTCGCAAAAGGCCAAATGTTCAAATAATTCCCCGAATCAAACCGTAAATTTGAGTTATTACATGATTTAACTAGACAACGTATATGCATTTCTTATCCATCAGACAAAGCAAAATTTGTTTTAAGACATCCGTAATAAGAAACAAAAACGAAATATTAATTTTCATATGTTCTCATCGGCATATTCTGGTGAACCATTAGTGTTACCTTTTGGTTGACCCGGTGAAGTGCATGTACCGAACCTTCAGGTAACATGGTGCTTTATGTGAACTTAAAGTTGATATCAGTTCTACCATACACCGAAGGATGGGCGCTCATCCATGGTAAGTGCACAGAGAATAATCATATTGACTGAATTTTCATGAATGACCGATGTTCATATCCACGAGGTCAACGACACAAGTAAGCATATGGCCGACAGATAGCGTGAACATTCATCAAAAAAGCAAAAAAACTTCGGTGAATATAACTATATGTATTACCGATTTGATGGCGCTGAGATTTTGAATGAAAGTTTCATTGATTGTCATTTTAATATTCGCCCCACACTCGCGTTAGTTACCAGTTGTCTGTCATTTCCTACTTATAAAATTTTTCTTTATCGATCGT
Organism: Atriophallophorus winterbourni; assembly: GCA_013407085.1. NCBI lineage: Eukaryota > Metazoa > Platyhelminthes > Trematoda > Plagiorchiida > Microphallidae > Atriophallophorus > Atriophallophorus winterbourni. The sequence continues at coordinate 25,461 of JACCGJ010021558.1, read as the reverse complement.
TCCCTGCTCTCAACAGTTTCCCTTGTATTAGTTTTCTATAAAGAATCGATAAGTGTTGTGTTTAAATTGCCATTAAAACACGATCAGATGCCAACTGGTACATGATTTGATTTGCAAGAATATTGTGCAATGTGTCGTCTCCATGATTCATTATTCTCACTATTATGGATCCGGTCTTTTAATTTACGATACCCGTAATTAAACACTAATCATTCATGTTATAATATGGTACTTAGACGGATACAAATTCCAGCAAACAATGTCTCAGATATTAAGATTTTGATATCAAGGTTTGTGTATTTCGAATAGTTGACTGTTTACTATTACGATAAGTATGTAAAAACGTATATCAGATACGCAAGTCAGTGATCATTGCGTCCATATAAAATGGATAACTTAAAGAAGTGAGTCAACAGGAATAAACCCACAGAAACAGCTCACCGGATAACATTAATATTTTCATGAAACGAACATAATTGCCGAGCCAATTATTTCAATTTTCAAATTTTTAAGTGTCACAAAAACTAATCATTAATAATTAGATTGTGAAATGAATGAGGGACAACAATAGGATAATCTTTAATCAACAGTGCTTTGCATGTCCAAAACAATTTATCACAACGGTGATAGTAATCACTAACTCTTTTCTGGGATTCATGGGAAAAACATCATGTACTTGCACGCATTAACAGATCAAAATATTTACTTCCTTTAAATCAAATCTGAACGAGTGACACAAATCGGTTAAACAAAAAGGTATTTTAAGGGATCTAAAAACTACATGCAAAAGTTGTTTTGCACTAGATTGGTTAGAGCTTAAAATATATGGAACAATAGCAATGCGCCGTTTTAGGACAAGTGATTTAGTTTATTCGGGCAATAAAGACGCTAGATTATAAATAATGTTCTGAACTACATCATAGTTTAGCATAGTGAAATAATCACAATATAAATTTAGTAATTGCATGAAAACTCAAGAAAACAGCAAGCAAATCACTAAGAGTCTGAGAATATATTTGCTCCAATTTACTCAGTCGGGGTGAGGAAAGCAACGCTTAATACTCGTGATTTACAGTGCCGAAATACAGCACTGCATTGCAGTAAGGATACTAGACCACGAAATGCCTTTTCATGTTCAGTAGTACACAATAACGATGAAGCAATTACTAATGTAAACAGAGAATCAGAATCTAACGCGAATTTTTTTGAATAACATGCAATAATAATATTGTAAACTCTCTTCACGGATCAAATAGATTCTATTTCCGCCTGTAGTTTAAGCAGATTCTGCTTCTGACAAAGATCATTCGTAATTACCAGCAATAAATGATAATCAATATCATTATCAAAAATAATGCATTTAACCGGCCTCAAATTCATTTTATAATGTTTGAAACGAAAGATTTGAGCAACCTCACGTTGAACATGTACACAATTGAAGTTTGTATTTCAAATAATGTCCACGAGATACAATTCAACACCGGGAAAAGATACACAATATTGGTCATCAAATATTAAATCAGAGCTTTTGAAACAGATATAAAATAGGAAATAAACTGAATACAATATAATTCCAATGGTGTGTTCACGAGTGTATCTTACTTCATGCTCAATCAAGAGTTATATGCAAATAGACATACGTTAGATTGATGTTTGATAAAACGCATGACCCATGTGAAATAGATAAGCTAGCTTCAGTATCCTGAGTTGTGAAACTTGTATTCCTCAGTGGAGATCTATTGCAAATCTGTTTTATTCAAAAACACGAGGCGTTTTCATAGGCGTTATTGTGGTCGTGACCAATTTGGAGGCTTTCTGAATGAGACGAATACTACGTCCACACAAAGAAATAAACACATCTCTAAAATGTTCTGTTTAACCGAAAGAATTAATGAGACGTTTCAGAAATATAAGAGCAACTGTTATTCTAAATGAATATATTTTATTTTCAGATCACCACGATATCAATTTGCGAATTAGATAATTTGTTGCACGATGGTGTTATTTTGTCGATGAACCTGTAGACATAAATGGGGGAAAAACTATATTGAATAATTTCAGCACTTATTACCATGAAAGGAGGACTAAATTTCATTATAATAAATGATCAATCAATTTGTATACTGTGCCATATCCGTTTGCAATAACGCAACTTCGACAACAGGTTCATGATGTCAGGTAACGCCGTGAATTGCATGCCTGAATGATGAATTTGAACAGTAACGGCAAATCCTGTCAACTCATTTAATCGAATTTTTGAATCCTTACTGCCCATATCAATTATCTATTATTCTGAGTAAATGACATAGATGATCAGGACGACAATTTCAATGAATCCAATTTGAATTGAATGAAACTGCCAAACAAAGCAGACAAATAATAATCAACACCTAAAATTATTTTGATAACATTATTAATAAATGTCATTTGAGGCTGACGTCGCTTGTTATTTTATCTGCGAGTTTTTTTTTAATAATTCCCTCGTAAATTTCAGACAAATTATCGAAAAACCTGATATATTTATGCTTAGTGATATCACCTAACAACTCGTTTATATAACCTATGTAATGCAACTTATTTATGTGTGTTAATGTTATCGAATAATCGTTTACTATTCCGAGTTGGTAAATGTCAATTACAATGTCAAACAGGACCTCATCAACATTTCAACTGTTATATTTCTTCCTCCTTGTGCGACGATCCTATTGTTTTATGCAGTTCCACGCTTTTCATATGTAAATGATTGTATATCGTATAATTAATTTAATTATTATGGGTTTATGCCAATGTATGCCTGAAATCCATCGGTGTACATCGACCAGCAATTTTGAAGAGGATATAATTATTGCGTACAGATTATGAAACATGATAAATTACGTTTCCCCTATTACATATATACAGCTTAACACCAACATTTTGACAGTTAATCATCGAGAATGTGTCATTCCCCTTCGTTTGCAATGCCACTAACTATGGGTTACCATTCTTCGGCAGTTAAACATTGGTCATTATATTGATACCACACGTTTGACCTGATTAGCTACAATCCAATTGGCTATTTAATTTACATTCACGTATATAAGTCATCTACAAAACACACCTAACATATTTACAACTGAAAACATGAATTTTGCGATAGTCGTTGTGACGCTTTTCGGCAAGTTTATATTTAATTGCATAATGAATGGATAATATTATTTTAAATTTTTTAAATAGGTTTTATAATATGCATTATTGCCTGTCCCTTCCGTACGATAGAAAACGGGAAGCATACTTATATAGAATGATAAAACATTTATGTCAATCTGTTTTAAAAGCATGTAGATACCTAGCTTACTGTTCATAATTAATGACTGGAAACTGCACAAACTCAGCCATAGATCGTGCTTTTGTGGTGAAAATGCAAGCAAGCCAGCATATAATTACACATGTCAACATGTTACCCGTTCCTTTGTTTTCTGGTGTATTAGTGTTTAAATAAATAGATAAATGACCTGCGATAATAACATAGTTGTTAACCTGGAATAAATTATTTAGGTATCATTTTCGAAGTGACATTTGGCAAGATCAATTACAGTGAGTTCATTCTCCGAATACATCCATGAGATTTCTTCAATTTCCATTAATTATTTGTAAGCTTTTTTTAAACGAAACAACTTACATTTTGTGTTTCAATACATTTCAGTATTTCACATTTGATTATATGATCGATGTCAACTGTCCGATCAACTTCGAATAAATTTGATTAAGGGATTTTTGGAAGAAACAAAAATATACTTGATTGCATAAACTACCCTATGGGCAGCGACTGACTGGACTTCGTTAGTACATTCTTTAGCGCGGTCGCTTTAGAGCTGACGTAATGCTGGCATGCATATCCCCTACTCATACACCTCGATACACATTAGTTGCAACAACTTGTACCATATACATAACCGGAATTTTCGAGTTATTATACCTGATTAAACTGTCTCTGTTTCTTTGATCAATTTCATGTTCACATATTATTGTAACAGTTTACCGCTAGTAATCGTATCCTAGCTCAGCAGAAAAGTAAGATTTCGTTATATGATATGGTATTGAACAGCTATACACTTTTTTCACAATACATCATGAAACTATAATCTATTGAACGTTTGAAACCGAACTCGAATGCTGCTGCAATTTCAAACGTTTGAAAACAAATCATTCCGACAGTGTTATAATAATCGAATTAATGCAATTCATACTGGTAACTTTTTTAATAACTCATTAGCATTGATGAACGAATCCCATAATGCATAGATTGAAAGATTCTCATTTTACTATACACATGTCATTCGTTATTTAGTCTTATATCATTGCATTTTTTATAGCATATTTGGCTGATAGTACATTTTTCGGTAAGCATCACCAGTCAAAAATGTAACTCCGTTCCAAAATTGGAATATATAATACATTCCCTCATTTCAGAAGGCAAAGCCGAAAGTAAGAATTATGCTACAAATGATAGATTCTAGTATACAAATTGATGTTTTTCATTATGTCTGGAAAAGTGGAAGCACAATTAGTCTATTACGCGATTGACGCATCGATTTTGCAAACATAGTGCATTCAGCATTTTGTATCGGGGAAGAATGCACTATCTAGTAAACTTGATTGATGATTGTCTAATAATATAAAACCGCATATGCTTGCAATGTCATCTTGCATACCATACGAAAGGGTTTGTTTGTGTAAACTCGTAGGGAACGCACATAACGATCGATTTATGTTTGTGCTTGAAAGAGAGGAGGAATGGCAAAGACGTATAACTTTAATGACGCTGTTGGATAATGTAGATACGATAAACATATTCACCCAGGTGTTCCCACACACACGGATTGATAGAATTACTGAAATATAGAAAATGAAAATTGTACCATATTTTCACCCTAAAATTATGAAATATATTATTTTTCATAATGTACAATACACTGTTCAAGTTCAACGCAACAAAATATATTTGTTTTCCTATTATTATATCTATATGACAAGTTACAAAAACATTTAATTACCCATTACTTCAAACTTAATCATTAAGCTCGTCAACGGTGTCAGTGCACCGTTTCATAAGGTTGAGGCTGTCTTGACCTTTCATATAACGTTCGTTATATTCTTGATTTATATGTCCTTCAACATTCATAGTTGCATGATGAAAATACCGCACTCCAACCTTTACGCCAGCAAACACATTTGTTGGAGTTAATGCGCATTCTCATATAAATTGCCGGAATATCTATTAAGGAAAATACCAAATCTAATTTCGATGGAGATAAAAACATGACAAATATCTGGTAGATAACATTTATATCGTTTATAAGCTTCATATAATTCATTGCTTAGCGATTCTATTCCATACCTTCGGAAACATTTGTAACTCATGCGACTTTGATACTCTTCTTATATTTTCAATTGTCAAAGCAAATAAAGGTGAGATTCAATAGTAATAATATTATTAATTATAATAATATAATTTTTCGTTAATTGTAGGCAAATTGCTTGCTATTTTCGGGATATGGCTTTATTAATTAGGTTATCGAGTTATCTGCAAATCACAATGTAGCTTTTGGAGTTTAGGAATGGCCACAGACATAACATTATTCCGAAATCAAATTTGAGAAAAACGTTAGCAGAAAATCATACTTCATTATGCTTGATCGTTCAGGATGCCCTGCGAAACTGAATAAACGTATAAAATATACGAATGAAACGATAATGTTTAACTAGAAAATTCTGTGAATGCCAGTCACCTTTAAATTTGAAATAGACTTTCATATGCCTATTCGGTTGTCTTCGTATGTTCCCCCAACTTTAGCTTTGTATTTGTGACAATTATAGAAAACTCCACCGTCTAACCGCATTTAGCAAAATTGATATTGAGATGCCTCGGTTCTTACGGCATGAGTGTTTTGGGAATAACTCACAATATCAAAATGTTCTATTGGCACGCATCTCACATAGCTAGTGAAAACCAAGCTCAGCTCCTCAAACTACACGCTTGGTCTTGTGTGACCCGACGGTACATGGATCTACAGAGAGCTAAGCGAGTGAAGGCAACTGGTTGTTTTCTCAAAATCAGCTTGCTTTGTGTGAGTGGCTCTAATATAGACATGATGGCCGATTAACTTAGTAAGTTACGGTTTGTGTTAGTGACTCTAATATACCCATGACGGTTCATTAACTAAGCAAAGGAAAACCCTAATATCAAGCCTCCACTGATTTGTGGTTTCGGTGGTCAATTTCTAGAAAATCGCCAAAGCAGGAATACGGCGAGGCAGTCCAAAATTCTATACTCAATTTCTTCCTGCAGTCTCCACTGACAGAATCATTGACCAAATGTATCAACCTAGCTGTTTCTTCAGTTACAGTGTTGCAGTACATAGGTGGAACTTGCGGCATGACCACTGCTAGTTATCTATTTCGCACTGCTCTAACGTACATCGTCGCAAAACTAGGGTAAGAACACTCTTTTCCCTTCATGGATAGCAGCACGAGATTGAGTTCATTTACAGGCCTCATTAGACAGCTACCGCGAGCCTTAAGCTAGTACGTCACTAAGCAAAAAGCTAACGTCTCACAACGGTCTGCTATCCTCATTGAGTGCATGGGATTTTGAATTAACCGACAAGCAGACTATATTTTTCAGCACTAACAAAACGAATTATTGAACAACAAAATTCAGCTCTGTAACAGGGAAAAAGGATCGCTTGGTTCATACTCTCAGGAATTCATGACCAGCTTTTCAAGATCGCATGCTCAAGAAAAATAGATGCGATTAGTGAACAGTTAAAATAGGTGAATGTTGATAAGTGGTCGCAATGTTAAGCAGAGAATGGTATGCTAAATGATATAGATAACATATTTTTGGTGTTTACTGACACGTTTTCTACAAACCATAAATCGCTAGACGCTCAATCACGGAAACTTAATCCCTTTACACATTACCACAAGACATTTGATACCCAGACATATAACACTCACGTCTCTTCATTCTCAGTCACGTAATCATCAGTCACTAAAACCGCAGTTTGATAAATTCTGAAGAATGTAGAATACATTTACATAAATTTATTTATCATGACAGTTATCCGACTTATCTTTAGGACGTCAATCTTTCCATCGTGAAGTATCTGTCTTACTCGAGAAGCATACTTCTCCTTCTATTTGCCATCAACGCAGAACTTGCGTGAAGAACTGATGCTGTCACCTATCCTTTCGAAAACCCTAAGAAATGTACGTTGTAGAATGTTGGCAAGAAAATATTGGCTGTAGTGCATGACATCAGCCTTCTACATAATTATTTATTCGGGCAACACCGCTATTTGCGTGTTTATACCTATTCCAGGATTCATGTTGGAATATAGCTGGTGTAGGGTTTTCTCTTCTACCTTTGATTCGCAAAAGGTGAACAAAGTAAGATGATAGTTCACTCATCCTCTCACTTTGAGGCTTAATGACGACAAACATCTGAAATTTGCCGACTTCATCATTCAATAGCAAAAACATATACCTAAATCATCGTCTACCTAATAATCTGCTTTGATCACTCGATCATATGGTTGCATTGTATGACATCACGATTAATTCAGCGATACTCAAATGCACAAAGATTGACGTTCGTGAAATCAATTACATAAATATTTTGCTGAATATATTCATTTAAACGTATTATGCATTCTTCAGAATTTACCAATCTGAGGATTAAGTCACTAAATATTACTTAACATGGGATGAAGTGACTTTGGTGTTAAATATCTCGTGATCAAATAACTTGTGATGGATTGTCTAAGGATTGAGTGTTAAATGATAAGTGTCTGACGATTGATTGTCTGAGGATCAAGTAACTGAAAACCATTTGATGGAAATGTGGGCCGAATTTTCAGCTGCGTTTGCTGTGCAGCGCAGCTTGTTATATGCAGCAGAACCGAGCTTTAGCGGTAGTTAGTTGACATGAAGTGTAAACGTAAAATGCAATAATGGTACTATTGCGTTGGTTTATGCACCGAGACACTTTTTCACGCATGTGGAATATGACGCTTTTAATCGTAACCTACAATTGTTGTTGAACATATTGTCAATGGACAAAGTGAATGACGCTAAATTGCTTCCAAGCGTTGGTCTGCGAAGCATGCTCATACAAAAACAGCAGTGCAGCCTGCGTGAGGTTGGTCGGGGTTACATAATTTAATTTATAATGGTGCATAATGTAATACATTAATGCATAATACATGTATACATGTATAATGCATAATGTATTATGAAATATTTATTAAATGGTAAGTTGTAATTAGGAACTTGATTATAAGGTAAACCGTACCTGCGGTACAAAGAGGTTGACAAATGAGATATGAAAGCTCTTAGCATTGACCAGTGAAGATGTTAGGAACTTGCTATTGACTTTTCACATTGAAGATATTATTTGAAGCATCGTTTGCGAGCTGGGGAGTAACAGATGAAGCTTTTGCTTGGTGAATGCAGATCACGCCGCCGTGATTGTAAGGTACTTCCATTGTGTTTAGCAACCTAGGGAGGCCAACAAAAACAGCAAATTAATTTACTCTGCTCCATATCGGAGGATATTGTGAAAATGGTAACCCAAAATACATTTGTAAAAAGCCAACATTGTTGTATACTTCATGGATGATTACAATTTGATAACCCCGATAGAAATTATTTGTTAACAAATGCTCTTTGATTTAATGATGCTTCATACAACAAAACAATGTAAGCGAAGGTCGCCGTGTTGTCAGCGCTAGCGCTTAGAACGTTTGAGCTTTTGCCTACAATTGAACATCAAAAAACTATCTTCACTCCTGATGAGCTACATTTGGAAACCGACCGCTTAGCGAAATGGAAGGCCCTGGTTACGAGGGAATTCAAGCTTAGCACATTAAATGCTGTAGAACAGCCTTATTAAAGCATCTTAAACTTTTGCTTCTTCATTGCTGCCAGGATAATTGTACTGCACGAAAGACGCGAGACACGCATATCAACACTCTCTTTATAAATAAATCTAATAGAGGTGACTGCACCCATCACAGGTGAAACAAACTTCTAGATGTTGTGGAATAATCGTAGGCTTAATTCTTACACATCGTGCTGCTGGTTTTATTGGATAATATTCTTTCCGAATCTCAATATGGGTTACGCCTTAGAGTGTAGTTTTTCTCACACGCTGTTCAAGCTTTAATTTTCTCTGCTGTTGAAGCCGGCTAATAGCATGATAACAAAAGTCATATACACAGACACGCGAACTGATGGCGAGGTTTTAAAACTGAACAAGTTGAGAGCACACAGCCAGTCACGCGGTATGCAAATCCGTGACCAGTGTTTGCTAACACTACATCTATTATTGCTTAATCTAGAGAAAACATCTAGTCTAAACTCGGAGTGTTTTCCTCGGTGTTTTTCGGCAGTAAATCAGCATGATGTATAACAACATCCTTCATAAAAGCTTTGCATTACCTTCTACAATTTCTGTTAGCTTGAACGCGCATATTATTTCACATATTTTACAATAAATATTTCGCATAACTTAATTTGAAGATTGATATGTGGATTGGAAAACTAGGTGTTTTTTGCGATTAAAACCTTGATTTTGCACTAAGCTGATTTCCATTTTAAAGAAAATGATGTATATATTATGCTCATCTAAACTAAATGCTGTAGTGTAAAACAGTGAATTCTTCTCCACTAACGCAAAAAATAAAAGGATGTTCAATGTTTTAAACTTAAGAATAATGTGGCGTATCTTGAACATATCGTGGATAGACAAATTACCTAATAGTGTGGTGCTTTCACAAGGTGATTTACAAAGCAAGTTTACCCCACTACGGCAGCGCCGCATTCGGTGTCTTGGCCGCCTCTGTAGAATGGATAATGTGGGTATTGCTAAAGATCTACTATATGGTTAGTTTTAATCAGTATGTCTATCAGTGGACAGACCGCTCAATAGGTAGAAATACATATGCAACATTGATGTGAAAGATCTTGCTATTGACCCTTGATACAAAAAGAATTACCACATGAACGCTGCCATCCAAGATATTGTTTTAAGCGCCTGCTAGCTAAATATAGACAAATTTTGCTTCTACGTACTCATCGAAGATTTCGCTTCCAACGTCCGGCTGATGGCAGTCATCCCAGTTCTCTTTATTTCTGTGCCAGCTATGAGGCAGAGATTGTTGCCAGTAAAATCGGACAGTTTAATCATGCAAGAAACAGCAGAAGTAATGTATGCATATGGTGAATCTGTTCTGAATCGATTGATAATGCGGGATGGTTTTGCAGAATATTTTGGTAAATTTCAACAAAATTATATTTTCGATAGAAAATTATAATGTGATATACTAGACAGAAATAATCTGCTAATAAATGCTTTCTGACTTCATGATATATTTGTTTCTTCATTTAAGTATTGATGTACGGAACTGTCGACGTCGGTGACGGTATTCAACAGGCTATTAATTTCGGTTCAATTAAGAATGTGCTTGAAACACGTTTGGCAAAAGTAAGTAGTATTCTTAAATTACTAACACAAACACTTTAGATCTCACGTATATTTCTCATCAGCACTAGTTGAAGATTGGTTGAGCTGATCTATTATAACTGAGGAATTAATAATTTACATGTTAATGCATTATGAGTATATTTGCACGTATTGTTCCAGATAAATGAGGTAACGGGTCACCAGGTGACGTTACGCCGTTACACGTACGACCCAGAAGAAAATGTTTTGTATTATGTTGCTGACATTATTTCTTCGATGGAGCAACGTGGCCAGCAAATAGCTACCGATTTTCTATTGATGGTCGAGATGGAAAAACTTCGATACAATGTGGTGGCCATCAATACTGAGCATATCAAATTTTTCTCCGGTAAGTTAAACGTTACGGGAATGGTTACATATCGATAAACGTAAATAAATTGACGTAACATACAATGTTGAACAAACTGTTTTATTTTAGATGAGCAAGATGAAGGAAAATATCGTGAGTGTACATTTTAATCTTAAATGGTATAAACACTCACAACTTTCGTTTTATTGCAATTATGGAAATAATCGAAAGATTATCATACTTGTAAAACAGTGTTTTATTGAATCATAGTTAATAATTTTCCATACATTTTAACTGGATGTTATCTATTGTCCCATTATTAATCCAGCTTTTGTTAAATCTGCCAAGTTAACTTTTTATGTGGAGAATTTCCTCGTTGAAACTATTGCACGAAACATGGTTTGTATAAAAATGATGACACTTATACTTGTAAAATTAATTTCAAAGGGAGAATCACACTGAATAATCAATTGAAATATTACAACACGCAAAGTGAAAAGCTTATATAACTTGTTGACAATATACATGAGTGTAATATGTAATTACTCCGCATATGTTCGAATAACACACAGTGTATCCTTCACCTAATTAAAATTGTTAAACAATATGCAATGTTTGATGACATACATTTTGATTTCGTCGGAAACATGGCTAATGAAGCCTTACTCTGTCTGATGGAACGGTTACATTTATATTTATTCCCACCTCCACAGAATTCCTTTACGTGTCACAATTGTGTATCAACAATATTCTGAAACGTAATACACAATATATAAACAATCATGATACGAGGCATCTTTTAAAACCAGTAAGTATTTATATAATCCTGTTTTATTATAACATGAGAGCATTTGTTGACTGTTTAACAGTATTTTCAGATCTTAGGAAATTCAACTCATTATATAGATGTGGAATACATTTTCAGATAGATTACCATTGACATTTTGGATTAATGTCCTTGTAATTGATTTTAGGAAACATGAAGATGTTTAAGTTAGTGTCCATATCACGGAAGACCACCTAATTTATGGAAATAAATAAACAATATTCACGTTTTTACACATTGATAGGCCTGATATAGTTTAGTTGTAGTATATGTTTCCGTTAGTAATATTCCAAGATGCAAGTTTCAATAATCTTCGGTCACCAAAAACACAGCTTGACAATGAACGTATCATCGCACATGTTTGTTAAAAGAAAAATAAGTAACGATTAATCATGTAATGTCACATATATTCCATTCACAAAAATAAAATGAGTCCATTCGCGGTGTCTTCATATGAATATGCTAAAAATGATTGTGATGATTTGAAATGAAAATTTCGTACCTAGGATCGGTAACTATAATTTCGGAGATCGTAATTGTACAGAAGCAGATATTTGCATAATAAAGATATCGACGACAGCTGAAACGGGAAAAGAGAATATGCAGTGTCGGAGTAGCTTCGTGTAGGAATAAATGTATTAAAGGATGGGGGTGTAGTGTTCTTCAGTATGTACAAAATCGTATCGTACCTCAGTTTTCCGAAATGATTTACAACTGTACGAGCATGATTTATTATTCTATTATTCAATCGTTTATCCGTTATTAATCACTAAATACACCCGTGCAATGCATGATACATGCTTCCAATTGAGTAGGCTTTTCTGATGGTTGCAAATGTTCCTGAAAGACGGATCTGAAAACGTGTCCCAGAATACGATGTGGATTGGAACCCGCATGTAGATAGCTTGGAAAAGACTAGCCTGCTGCTTACCGACCTCTGAGATACCTGTCCAAATCGAAACAACTTAACGCCTTGTGCTAATAGTAATATTAATATGGATTGGCTTACTATTTTGCAACACGTTGCAATTTTTGAAATTGCCTGCATCTTAGTCTATAACGAACATTCATAGAGAAAATCTAAAACACTTCGGAACTTTACGGAGTTGATTTTATGAGCGTCTAAATTTCAATATAATCAGCCTAGTGCATCTAGTTGCATCAATCCGTGTTTGATAGGTAGAAACTGAACCATGGAAGAAACTAAGCTGCAAGATACTGAAGGCCCGAATAACTCGTGTTTGCACTACGTTGATTCCAATGTTCTACTCGCTCACGCTGAGTTAACGTAAACGCCTTACAAGTACCTGTCTGTTGACTTCACAATTTATGAAATTGGTCAGGAATTTAGACATATCCATATAGCAACCGTAAAAGCTATCAGCTTCATATTAAGTTTACGTCCAGTCATTCAACATCGCTATCACGTTTGACAAGCTGCAGCGATAATTACAAAATTCATGCAATGGTACAAATAATATATCTTGTGATTCCAACAGTTGGACTATACGCTCTAGAACTTTAGGTATCACAATAATTATGGTTGCGAGATGTTAGGCACAAGGATCTGTCCGGGAATCAACTATGTAATTAAGTGAAGTTACTAGAGTTTTTCACGCTTGGAGCACACCAAATTTGATTAGAATATTTCAACAATTCTGTACTTAGTTCGCACAGCCTCTGGCCAAATAATATCAGTGCAGATGGTGTAATTCCGATTTCTTCATGGGAATTCCTATGATTAATTCGATGCAAATTTTGTAGTATTATCGACGAATGTATCTCTATTTCAGTTAGTTGCTTTAACAAACGTGATGTATATGATTATCCAGTCAATCTAAGTGTTGGAAGACTAAATATATCAGCATGAATTTGAGCGTGAGCATAAGCATTTTCATTTTGGTTATACTCGCAATCCATCCTTAAAAAGGAGATGAAAATACACCTTGATTTACTCTGAATCGAGCATTCACAATCCGTTATCAAAGTGATGAATTTATGTCGTTATAATTCATATAAATTAATCGATGGTTATCTAACTTGTCTTCTTTATTGTGTGCGATCAATTTGCGTCGAATCTATGTAGCATTCGTCCTGGTATTTCGTTATTGAAACGAAGCAGGATCCATTTTTGTGCTACAAAAAAACATTTCCCAAACATTTCCTTGCCGTTTATTAACAAATCGCGATTTTTATTATATGTTTGACTGACGTTCCACTGTAAATCTTGTACAATGTTTCGATATTGTAATATACAAGCACTCGTCGCCTCCCTGAAAATAGCGCTTCAAGAAGTTTGCGTATTTGATTCTCTCGAAAAAGCATATTATCCTCCAGAAAGTATCTCGTAATATAACATTAAGATGATGAACCTTGAGACGCTCAAGAAGTTCGTGACAGCATAAAGCAACACCACAAGCATGTATCGTTCAGAATGCTCTCAGGTTTGGGATGGACAATTTAATTTCTGACATTAAAACGGCTTTTCAAAAACAGCGACTAGGTCTTGTTAGTCACGTTTGCACAGCTCAATATGTACAGCGAATTTATTGAACAAATTATGGTCTTTAGTATAGATACATTTGTTTGCGGTTTAAGCATGTACAAATGTGTCAGTAACAGTATTCGTTCGTCCGACGATGCCGACATCGCACCATTGTCGTTTATTCAAAACAAACTGATATATTTTTGCTGGCACCTTCGTTTTCGTATCTGATGATTTGTGTTGAAATGTTGCAATTTGACCACTGTACCTGTTTTGTTATTGCTCAACCTTTTGTTTCAAGTTACTCAGTTTCTGTACAGTTTCAGTTTGACTCGGTCAAGATCTAACGTTCTGCTTGAACGAAAAATGAAAATGTTGGTCATCGTGATATTTTCGTTGATAAATCGTTTTCCCCCTGTATTTTATGGAACGTCGACAAGAGTAATACTGATCGTTGCTGCTTGACGTTTTCAAGCACTCCTCATAAACCATCAAAACTAAGAAGGAAAAATTGAAGAAATACTGTTTATTTATAAATCTTAGAACTGTGGTGAATGTAGCAATGTCTCCGTTAATCCAACTACAGACAATTGAGGGTTTACTAAGTAAATAGAGGTGAAATTGGACAAATTGCTGCTAAATTCGTATCCTATTCGGTCTAGCAATTGCGAGGAATAAAACAGTTGATATAAGAGAGATATCAAACCGCAATCTCATTCTCCTTCGAGTTTCGCAGGTGACAGGCAATAATGAGGCTCACGAGTGAGCTGAGCATTACAACAGGCAAAATAGTTTTCTGGCTGATAACTTTTTTGTTGAAACGGTCGTTGTCGTTGATAATTTCAGATAGCCTACTCCAGCATTGTACGAGCCAGGTCAAATAAAACAAACTATCAGATGGACACCATGTTTGATACTGCACGTGTTGACTGTAAATGCTGGATACACAAAATCTTAAAAGGTATTTTCATTAGAGATTACAGATATACTGATAATAATGCAGCGTAATATGCCTCCAATATTGTCTGGATTGATGAAGCACTAGCAACTGAAACAATAAATAATTTTCTACCTAGGACACACACTCATACCTTTAACGTAGAAACGCACCAAATGACCGCCTTTTTTGAACCATAACCAGATAGATCAATCTATTTTAGTGAAAAGGTCATTTGATTTGCACCTCTAAAGCATGGAATTCCGATATGCTCCTGAACGTGTCAGAACATCGGGAAAGTACCGACTCTTCCGAAGGCGGTACGAGAATCACAATGTTATAATTACACGACACGATAAATATTTACTAACAAAAAATCTGTATTCGATGACTCTATACCAATGTACGAAACTTGATTAACAAATGTGAAGAAGGTGTGAGATAAAACGACCTCAGTCAATCAGAGGAAATAACATAACAGTATATTGATCTATAAGAGTTTAATCTGCCTAACATGCGATAGACTAACATGCACTCAATGCTCGACCATATCGTGACAAATGACGGAGACTACGTGAAAAAAGATTACCTAAGATAATTCGCTAGTTTGGAGCGACCATTTAGTCTCCAATTTTGACAACATATATCTAGCAAAGCGAAAAAACTATAAAACGAAAATAAGCAAAACATTATGCATATTTAACTGATCTATCGCAAAACGTTCGAACAGCGATGGTAACATTAAAGCTGTTGTAGTTACTAAACTTAACAGGTACATATCCTTTAACTCAGCATTTGTACCGAAAAGGTTCATGATGCATTCGGATTTGTAATACACAGCTCCTTTCGAAAATTGATTACGATGCAACATATGGCCTAAAGATACCATCGACAATTGACCAACGGAATCAGATGAAAAAACACTTCAACATTTATGAAAAATTCTAATAATCATGTGAGTGAAGACAAAGTACAATATCAAGCTGTCTAAAATGGAGCTGAATACGCACCCTCCACCAGATATGAAAAGAGCTGTTTTCCGTGTATTACTGCATGCGGCCCTTAGGTCGCAATCTGGAATGATTACAAATGCAGCTGTCACCGTAAATGAATTATTATGCTACGGTATTTTGGCCGGAGAGAAGCGAGGATATACAACTGAATGTCTAAATAACACAATTGTGTCATTAGACATAATAATCATTACCGTAAAATAGGTGCTGGGATATTAACTGCCATCGAATCCCATACATCGAGCACATCGAAACCCGAATTAATTCTACGTAAGGCACCGTCATCTCTAATTGGATTTAAATTTACGTTTCCATTTTTTTAATTGCGCAAATCACCGTCAATAATGCTTATTTAATTTACGAAGCTGGTATAAGAATCGAGCTCACGCGTTTATTATATAGGTCACGCAATTTCGAATCAATTATATAGTTTGTTTTTGCCGTGCGAGTTTGATTTACTTCGATCGATCTATTATGTAATGATGTAGTCTCAACACCTGATGCGTTTTTAGAAGGGTCTTGATGCCTCGTTGGCAATGAACCTGTGCATCGAAGTAAAATATAAAACTTCACCACATGCATCTACATATGTCATCCCAACAATCAAAAACAATATTTTCTCAGCGCATTTCTGTCTGATTCATAAACTGCTTAGTATGAAACCAAATAACATTTTGTGAATGTGGTAAGCTTTTCCATGTATATAATAAGAACGTCAAAAAAACAGAGATATTCCACGAATAGTCAGTTTGGATGTTGGATCATTATATGATATGCCATTTTACAACGTCATAGAGATGATTCTTTTAACTTTCACAGATTCAACCGCTCCTGGACAGTTTCAATGATGGTGAAGTCCAGATAAATAAGGTCGGAAGAGAGTTTGATGGATACAGGATCTTCGCAGTGAAGGTCCAATTACGAAATCCTAAGAAACCGAAGAATCTCCAGGGGGTCTGGTTAGCCGAATCTTGGGTTGTCTATCCAAAACTATTCAATCAGAATAAGCCCCGAGGCGTATGTAAACAAAACATCGAATTTGAATATTTATATATCAACTGTGAGTTTTATTTGAGTTCATGTGTAGCTAAAATTGAAGACACTAATTTAATTTCAACGAAACATTTCGTGATTAAACAACCAGATGCATGTAGCTCTTTCACAATTCAACATGGACCAGTAATGTCATGTGCAAATTCCATAGTGACTGCTAAAAACAATCGCCTAAGATTCAAAGTTCAGAGTGATTCAAAATTGTAATGGTCTAAAAAGCATTTAGATTAACAATAACAATAGGATGGAGTTGTGAGGTATAGACAATAAAAAAGAAGAAGAACAGGGAAACTCATGTAGTGTAAATCGTATTAAAATTTGGGTTTTCTCTCAGGTATTTGTCCAAATTAGCTTTAAAAATATCCAGGTTGGCTAAGTGTGTAAAAGTGGAGGGGAGGGTGTTCCATGTGAAACTTACACGTACAGGATACGAATATCTTCGACAGTTCAGCCTTGAAGTAGGAATAAGCACTGTAGGTTTATGTTTCCGACTGGCACGGGGTGGCGAGCGTGTGAAAAGTTTGGACGGGGGATGGTTAGGGGCGTGCATAATATTGTGCATCAGTATGAGGTCACCTCTTAGTCGACGACAGCAAAAGTCGAAAATATTGAGACTCCTCAAAGGTTCATCATATGGTTTAGCAGCTAGTCCGGGTACAAGCTTCGTGGTTCGTTGGTAAATACGCTGCAGAAGATTGATGTCTTTCTGAATCCAGGGTGAAAAAGCCTGGACAGCGTACTTCATCGCTGGTCTCAATCAGGTGTTCATGATACGGGGTACTGACTGATTGGAGAATCTGCCGAAAATTCGTTTTAATAACGCCAATACTTGTGACGATTTTTTGTAAGCCGTTTCGCCCTGCAGTGAAGTCTTCAGACTTGAACTGTTTCAAACACCTAAATGCTTCTCTTCAGTTGTCCAGACAAGTTGGTGTGATCCGAGAATGTAGTTGTTATTCACAGTCTTTCCAATGTTCAACATCTTGCACTTTCGGAAGTTGGAGAGTACTTGTTTTTCTCAGAGGCCAATTGTAAAATGTGTTTAAATCCTTCTGCAAATTTCCACAGTCTTCATTTGTACGTATGCTTCTCCAAAGCTTTACATCGTCTGCAAATAAAATAATCTTGCATTTCACACGCTCGGGAATCTTGTTTGCGTAGTTAGAAATAAACGGACGGAGGACCGAACCCTGGTGCACTCCTTTCGTAATTTTAAATGATATCGATAAGGCGCTGTCCACTCTGTCGTGTAAATAATTTTCTAGCCAAGCAAGAAGTTTTCCTGTTATCCAGTGCATTTCAAGTTTCTGGATTAAAATACTATGAATAACGCAGTCGAAAGCCTTTGACATGTCTAAATAGCATGCGTGAATGGCGTAACCATTATCCACACGCAGTCCAGTCGTTTAAGGTGAGCAAGAGGTTAGGTAGACATGAGTGATGTTTCCTGAGATATGCATTTCGAGGAATACTAGAACCAGCAAGGTGCTCCGTTAAACATTATATTTATTTTTAATTCCAATGATTCTCTACAGAAGAAAATACATGCACCTTCTAATATATTGCTTGACAAAATGGTGAGGAACTATTATAATATCTCAAACGTATTGTGTTTCACAATTTATTATAGCAGTGAAATTTTACTTTCGCAACAGAATTTGGTTCAAAAATGTGCACAAACAATAAATGAATAAACGGTTATTTTGGGATAAAATTTGATAAAAACTCGTGACATTTCGAATTATTTTCATCATTATTATTGCAATCCCGTATTAATGCACACGTTCGTATTTCATAACTCGAAACCAATAGCGGAAACTAATTTAATTGGTGAGCGTTTATTTTTCGAACCCATTTGCATGCGTTTCAAATATTACGAAGATAACGATAAAGTATTCTTGTTTACTCAATCATAGTGCTGAGAAAATTTTAACAATGTCGTAGCAAATCTATAGATTTCTCTCACATTATTATGTGAATAAAGATTCGAAGTAGGTTACAGTATAGACCTAGTTATGTTTGTATTATTGATAAGTTGGAACGATCTGCATCGCACATGGACAACAGTGAATGAGATGTATAGACAAATAAACGATCTGATGGAATAAAGGAGAGCAGCGACGATGGTGTAAGCTACACTCAAAATAAAAGGAATTTTAAGGATATTTTTAAGTTATTTTGTTGAATTTATTAGATATCAATTAGTGCTGTAACGATTTGAAAAGACTTGAGGTCTTTAACTGTCATTGGGTCAATTTTAACTGGTAAGGAATCAGAATAATAACGTTTGGTAAATGTTGGGGAGATCACAAATGCTGGCGTATCGTTTATTCCGTTTTTCACTGTGGCTTCGAATACTATTAAATCATCGTTAGACGCATTACTCATTCACGTATTTATATCCCCTTGTCCTGCGAATTAAAATTTATTTGCCAGGATACCCTCGATCTGAGAATTACAAAACACTAGATTACACCAAATCAACTAAGCGTCTTTTACGTCATTCGCGCACGTGCTAATAAAAAAACATAATATGTGAAGACGCTGAGCCATATACTTGCTAGTTATCAAGCTGTAGATAAAAATCATTACCAATTGCAAATTTTCTCAAACATGATGAGTTTGTTCTACTCAACTTCTACTATTTAAATCAAGTAAAATAATTGAACGCGTAAAACATAATAATTCAACTTAACAAAACATGCATTACTTATAATTATTGCTGTCAAAATCATTTTCGCGGTTTCTGTTTTTACGAAGTTTTTAATTGCTTAGAAGACAATAGCTTATCGTTGATATTTCATGTTAACTGTTTGTATTCGCAGTGTATCACATGCAACTCGTTCCGGATTGGCTTTGGACACTTGTAACAAATTCAACCTGTGAATTCGTGAGTCAATCTAGTTCTATATCTGTGAAAATGTGTGATGAAACTTACCGTCAGCAGTTTCAATATGCTCGAACATTTATCGATTGTTCCAGGTGACGAATGCGCTTCAATCCTTTGTAAACTCACAGCCTTACTGCAGGGAGATCGAGACAGGGATCACACCACCTGCTAAAGGTCCTGAATTCCTCGAGCTCCAATTCCAGTCGGATCGTTTACCTTCTGAATATTACGGCTCATTCGAAAATCAGGTCCGCTTCCAGCAAAAGATGTCGTCATTATTAAACATTAGTCTGGTGGCATGGCAAATCGTGCCTATACCGTGCGAATGTGAGTTATTGCATAAGCAAGTAGACAATTAACCAGTATGGGACGTGGTGAAATTGTAAACCGCCTCTCCATATTTAGATTATTTGGGAGTAAAAAGAAAGGAAAATTTGCTGCGTGAGTTTTCTTTATAACAAAGTTCAATGATACGCGTTGCATTTTTTTATGAAAATGTGATTCGAATAAAAATCCGATTAGTTTGTTGAACACAAAAAATAACTGTATTGTTTTAACAAAATATTCATTTGCATGCTTTTCCGTCATTCACACCCCACGACCGGTTTCGTGCTGTTTGCACTCATCAGGTAGGGACAGTAAGATCAGGATCTGCATGCGCTTGTTGTATTGTTTTAAGTTATTGTGCGATAGATAATGAACATCAGCGTTTTCCTAAAAGAAGGCAAAAACAGTAGTATTTGCCGAATTCAACATATTTTTAGTAAATATATTTTTCATCAAAATATTGCATGAAATAATTTATCTACCTGTAATTTGCGTGAACAAAATTTATGAAACTGCGCATTTTTATTGATGGTGTTGTGATTCTTACCATCTACATGGGCGTCGGTACATATAATCGAGCAGGTCGTTTGTTTTAATCTTATAAACAGTAGCTTACACGTCTAATTTTCGGTAATGTTAGCCTATTTTGTCACTATTGAATGTTTTATTGATTTCGTTGGAAAAACAAATACCGATAAAACTTTGCATCGTAGATAAAGTCAAATTGTTTTGATTGCAAACAGCTCTAAGGCGCACGTGTTGTTTGTTTAATGGAATTAAATGCAATTCACGTTCAAATTATTCTCCGTTGTATATGTAATTTAGGTATCCCATTGCTAGTAAAAACAGTTTCAGTGATAATTTGTATTGGTAAACTTGAATCGACCTCATATGGAAAAACGTTTTGGTTTTGAACCCGACAGTGCTTTCACTGATGCTCAAAGGCGGGGCTTACACTAAAGAACAGATATGTGAAAATGTGAGTTTAATTCGGACAATTCAATTGGTTGTTGAATTTTGATTTTTTTCACATATTGGACGGTGTAAAAGAACCAATTTATCGTTTATTGAAAAATCAGATCTAAGGTCCAAAATGACAATTTATATATTTATTCGCTTTCCATTAGGTCGATTTTAAGAACATTAATTTCTAGCTTGTAGTAGAATATTTGCATTTACATAAATTCAACAAAAAATTATCCTCAGCATTGATTGAGTTTCCCATTGTGTAAATAGGTCGAATTTGTGAAGCACACTGAAGGTAATTAATTAAACTAGATTTATGATCATCAATTCAAACACTTTGGTTTGAAAGCAATTGCGCGATTCATAAACGCTGTGGTTTCAGCCCACAACATTTGAGGCAAAAATGGTACCGTTTTAATCAGTCTCATGAAATTCGTCTCCAATTCCAATTAGTACAATAATGGGTCAATGAATAAGTGCTCAATCCCATTTAAAGAATATGATGATTTATCAGATTCTGAAAAAATAATTGTAATGACGAATAAACATGTAAATCATCCAATAGTTCTGGTGAATACATACCACGTTCGAATTTGCTGGTTTCTTCTATCCGTTACGCAAGAATACGTTTCACAATTTTGAATGACATCCATGGCGTTTGCTGTGATAACAATAGTTTCGGGACCGGATTCCAAACAAAACGCATCTAAGGAATGAAAGATATCGGCTAGAGCAGATACATGAAGGCTGGGCACTCATAATGTTGCTAAGTCGATGCGTGTATGTCGTGATTAATGACGATTTCACATATTTGTGACACCTTATTATTACTACACACAGTTGCTTCCACAATTCAAACTTGAAAAAGAGAAAAGTGTGTGCGAGGCAGAACGTATTCCTCATGGCCAGAATCTTTTCGATGTGCGATTATACCTCAAGGTTTCTCAACTGTTTACCGATCTTCCGCCGAGTTGGAACACGCCGCTACTACTAAAATCAAGGTACATTGAACCGGAAGCGAAGGACAGTTTCCTTATCCGTCTCCCAGTGAGGCCTAAATACGGAGAGGAAAAATGTTACCCATGATGTTTTGCATGAATACATGATTTTGGAAAAATAAGATGTGTTTTGATATCTTATATCCTGAAACATAAATGAGAGGTATCTATAAATGAAAGAAAATACATACGAATAAATTGAAAAATGCGCAAATAGTTACATGTCTCATGTTTGCGTAAATTAGTCATAAACATCAGAAACGCATTCTTTGCACATCACAATGCTGTATATGCCAAATCACATTCAATTAACCTCATTATATATTTAGATATATATATAGATAGTAGATATATAGATAGAGATATATATATATATACATATATATTATATATATAGATGAGATATATATAATATATAGAGACTATATAGAGATTACATATGCTATTAATAATTCTATCACTACCGCAGCCACTCAGCGACACTGCAAAAATTCCCCACTCCCGTTATCAGCTGTCCGCCGATTATTTTATGTTGTACGTGTTTGCTTTCCTTTGGAATCCCTACCCGAAACTCTGTCATCTCTCCCAGCATCGAGAACGTTTATTCGCAATGTTGGATACTTAGTTGTTGAATAACGATTTGACGACACATGGTATTGACTCACATAGTAACTATACAACTGGACTATTACTTGACATGACATGTTTATTTTATACCTATTTCCTGATTGTATATTTACTATGATATGGTAATTGTGAAGCTATGTGCTTTTTGTGACCATAAATTCTTGAATCTTGAATCTTGAATCTTGAACGATTATGCACAAAAGCAAAATAGTTCCTCAACACTGATTAGTTTCAAAAACAATTAAGAGCATCCATCGACACAAAATATATCGCATCTGAAATCAAGTAAAATGCGAGCCAACAATTACAAGATTGAAACAAAAACAAGAAGGTTGTACAAGATGAAGACAATTTGTGATAAAATATTTGAAAACATCAAAAATGAATGTCTACAATTTGTTGGGAGCACAATATAGCGAGTCCAGACAGGCCCATACTATAACTTAACTTAAATGTAAATATCATATTTACACTGCTACCCAGAAGCCACGCGGCTTCAAACATACAACTTGCAATATCTGCTTATAACCTGGAGAAATTCGGGTAAACTTAACACCCCACACTGTACATGTGGCAATTCAGAAATATACAATGTCCTATCTACGAAATTGAAGTAAACTACTCATAAGTAATAGTAAAATTCAATGATATTAGCGAGCGCAAAGGCCCTCACTGACGACAAGGTAATCAGTATGTCACTCTTCGACGATTGAGCATAGCTACACAAGTCTGGTATCCTATGTTTAATTACCAGACGTATGCTTCAGAAACAAAAGGTCAAGGCCATTTATAAACAATTTTACATGTCAACAACACAACTGTAAGGTCCGAGCCGTCTATAATTTCAAATCGTTCGAATGTATAAAAGGTCTATGCCCTCTATGAATAATTTTACATACCAACAACACATCCTCAAGGGCCGGAGTCGTCCATAATTTCAAATGTTCCGAATGGAAACGAAAGGTCAGAGCCATCTATAAATACGTTTGAGTATCAACAACACATATTCAAGGCCGGAGCCGTCTAAACGTTCAAGTGTTTCGAATATTTGATGCATGAACAGTTCTGGAAACAGTTTTTTGAAACAAATGTTGACAACCTGGCAAACTGTCTTGGTTATAAAATCACGCATTGTAGGTAATGCTCATCAAAGTGACAGCCCTATCCCACTGCCCATAAGCATCCTTTTTATATCATCATGATGTATCTATAGCGCATGCGCACTGGCACCATTTACCACAGCTGCGTCTTCAAAGGCCGGAACCGTTATATTTACCATTGACTACTACCTTCTTACAGAGGTTCATTGTATATTATGCGCCATCTTTAATGAACAACATTCCGACAACTCTCTACCTGTCAACTGCCTTTTCCAGGAGACAGAGGGATCTAACGTCCCTGCGTATTAAGCCGTCAGCAATTATATTTGTCGCCTGTCTAAGAAGACAGCAGGTCCCGGGAAGGTGGTAGTTACTAACCCCATGGGCTGCAATGTGGCTTGAGCCACTTACGAGTTATTTCCGGATACATACGATTCCAACGTTTCGTAACACGGAATGTATCGAAATAATCAACACGGGTGTAACTAAAGGCGTGCAATCCTTTGTAAGTATTAAACGTCCGGAGCTGCGCCATGGCATGATGGAATGAAAAAGCATGCAGGCGGCTGCACTCCGTACACGTACGCAACACTCGTCTTACTACCGCTATTCCCTTCATGATATCAGTACTCCGAACGAATACCAAACGGCACGCGTGAAGCTCAAGAATGTCTACATACTAAGTGGTGATGCTGTATTATCAAGTCGGTGACTCCGTCTTTATTTGGTAAAATTTAAAGCTATTTTCCATCCTTTTAGATACACTGATACCTGGGCAGATAAAATAATTCACTACAAGTGGCTTGAGAGCGAGTATCTGCTTTAGGTTTTTATTGTGCTCGGCCGCCTCTGGAAAGAATTTTAAATTTAACATACGCATAACGTCTGCCCTGGCACACATTAGCGCTTCGAGGTTAATACTACCGATGTACAAAGCGAAATCCGTCCTGCTGCGTATGTTTACGGATAAGTATATGTTGAACCTGCTCAGCCAAGTAATTTGTTTCAACAAGTTTATCCACTCGCGGCTGCGTGTTACCCTGTTTTGCAATCACTGCAGATTTGCCAAGTTCCTGCTTGAGGCGCCGACTTACTTGTATTTTACTATTGAAATCAT
This sequence comes from Atriophallophorus winterbourni, assembly GCA_013407085.1. NCBI lineage: Eukaryota > Metazoa > Platyhelminthes > Trematoda > Plagiorchiida > Microphallidae > Atriophallophorus > Atriophallophorus winterbourni. Next base: position 263 of record JACCGJ010021558.1, on the reverse strand, counting down.
TGAATTGTACTATTATTAATCTCGGAAAGGGATTCATTAGGTCAACTCCTTTTATCCTTTAACAGGAACTCGGGTCCATCCTTCCAAATCCTAAGTTTTTATCCGCTCTATAATCTATTCCTCTGGACGCAACATCTACAAAATTGTGCATTGATGGAACGTATAGTTGGGACTCCACTTTGTTATGGGTGAAGGTTGAGACGCCTCACAGTCTCCAGGGTCTGAAAATTGTGAGACGCTTAAAGGGGTCAACATTGTCTCGA